>CM051259.1:61499355-61756855 GCA_027921565.1 Artemia sinica
ACTGTCATTGGAAGCATAAATACTGATAAAAATTTGGAAATAATTGAACATTCAGAAGTGGTAAAAAATGATTCATAAATTAATGTGACAAACAAAAAATACAACAGTACAAAAGTGTGGCTTAAGGGAAAAAAAAGATAAAAAAAAAAAAAAAAAAAAAAAAAAAAAAAAAAAAAAAAAAAAAAAAAAAAAAAAAAAAAAAGGACATATCCCTGTCTTTTCCTATACTTTAAATGGTAAAGTTTTATTGATTAATCTGCTAGCTAAACAATGAACACATTCATACTTTATATCTTTTGACATTCATTCCAAAGATACTAATTCCTCACCTTGAAAAAACATCCCACCTCTCCTCTAATGGGGTCAGATGAAGCTCTGATTAGTAAGTTTTGAAAGAATATCAATAGGTGCAGTATATTATTGCAGTACGAGAAAATTATGCTAGAAAAAAAAGGCATTGAAAAGTACAGTGTTTCCTTCATAAAAGGAATCTTGGCACAGAAATACTATTTCTTACTTCATTAGAGTCAGGAAATTCTGTTAGTCCAATCCTCTGAGCCGCTCCAAGTCCGACTGCATCCCAACCCCCCCTATCCAATGCTTGGATACAGCTTTAAGATCTAATTAGGTTTCCTGGGGCATAGTATAGGCTTTGAGGTCATTCCTGAAAGCTCAACTACTGTTTGATAGCAAATATTCCCTCTACTAGAGTGTTGCTCCAATATTTTATACAGCGAATTTCCAATCCAATGCATTAGGCACTAGGGGAGAAGGACTGGGATACAGTCAAACCTAAAGCGAGTCAGAAAACCGGACAAACACAGTCTTTCCAAATGTAATGAAGTAAGAATTGGTAGTTGTAGCCTACAACAAGATTTGGTAATAGTCTCACACAGTGGCTTTTCTGAAGGAAACAAAATAAAAAAAAAATAGTAGTACAATTCAATTTCTTAATAGACCCTATTTCTAAATATAATGTTTGGTACTCTGAAATGTAACCTGCTGCCCTCCATACCCTGATGGTCCTAGATATAACCCTAAATATTACATTTCTCTGTTGTTTTTATTGCTTGTATGTTTTTGTTACTGGGCATTTGCATTCTTAGCTCACCAGCATCACTAATACATTGTAAAAGAATTTCCTATCAAATGGATAAATAGATCTTTTAAAAATGTGGCTAAAATTCTAGATGAGGGGCTTTTGTCTATTTTGAAAATTGGTTGAGCAAGGTGAACAAAACTCAAAAATGAATCCAGAGCCTCAATGATCCCATGGGAAAATATTCTAAAGTACTGTACCTACCTTCCCCTTCCAATTGGTACTGATCTTTAATGACCTTTTATCATCTTTTGTTACAAAGTAGAACCTAGAGAAATATATGAACTGCTCAAATAAGGCACAAAAAAAAATGTATTTTGAGGCCAATGCCTTTAGTCATGATTTATAAGGTTTAAAGATTTAAACGTTTGTTTCTTAAATTTAAGAAAAAATCTTGATAAGGTTTAGAAGCCTGCTAAAATACTTAGAATTGCATGCTCAAAAACTCAAAAACATGCTCATAACCAATGAAAAAGAGACTAAAAACCGAATTATGGTAATATACTTATTACCAGAATTTAGATAGATATAACCTATCAGCTATGCAATTTTCTAAGTCCTAAAAATACAAGAAGGCAGACATAACAGCTTGATTATAGCCTCAAAAGTACATTTTAGGCCTACATTCGCCTAATTCAGCCACTTTCCAAGATACTGAGAAACCATTCAACAGAATTTGAATAATAATGAAAGGAAACACAAAATCTGGTCTAGTGCCTCTGCTAAGAAATAAGTGCTAGATCATCACTTCTGCATATGAAAGAACCACAACATCAATGGAACTATGTGTAGGATTTCAACCTAATAAAAATTTTCTAGAGTAAAAAGCAATAAGAAGTCCTATCAGAGTCAGAGACCTCAGATACAAAATGGGACTATCAGAACCCATGTGAACCTGCAACTCATTGCTGCTGACTGGTTATTTCAGTTTAATGCAACCAAATGCTGTATTTTGTACCTTGGTTCTCTGAACCCAAAAGCTTCCTACTCAATTTAAAATCCCATCAATAAAACAAGAGAGTGTCTAGGGATAGAGAGGAAGAAAGGGACCTTAGTGTAATCACCAACAACAAGTAGAAGTTCCTAGGCCACATTTAGCATGTTGTTTTCAATGCAAATTCCGGTCTTAACCTGTCAGTAGCTGAGAGGCAACAATATTTATAAAACTCTTTAAAGATCTTGTCAGACTTCATGCTAATTTTGGAATGTGCCTTGCTGGCCCTTCTTATGGGCAAGATGTAAGGCTCATCGAAAATGTTCAGAGGCAAGCAACAAAGTGCATGAGGGGTCTAAGCTTGGCTTCATATGAGAACTGCCTCAAGCATCTTAAGCTACCTACAGATGCATGCATAATGATATGATGGTTATTTGCAAACTTCAAGAAGGCAAACCCTACCATCTTCAACAGCAGCCATCATCATATAATAGGACACTCTAAGAAGCTGCCTAAGTCAAGATCCCAGTTGAGAACCCATCGAATCTACTTCTCAAGAAGGGTAAAAAGCAACTGGAATCAATTAAATGGCTCAACTGTCAGCACTCCCTCCATCCAGTCTTTCAGATATAATCTTGACAAGCAGTTAGGAGTAGAGGCAGTGGAGGCCTAACTAGGAGTCATGAACTCAAGATTACTACAGCTCCAGATGACCCTAAAGCTCTCAAATGGCTTATGGTGCTATTCTTAAACAATTACTCTGGAGGATATTTAGCCCTTGCTGGCCCTTCTTATGGGCAAGATGCAAGGCTCATCGAAAATGTTCAGAGGCAAGCAACGAAGTGCATGAGGGGTTTAAGCTTGGCTTCATATGAGAACTGCCTCAAGCATCTTAAGCTACCTTCAGATGCATGCATAAGGATGTGATGCTGATTTGCAAACTTCAAGAAGGCACACCCTACCATCTTCAACAGCACTCATAGCATCAGCCATCATATAATAGGACACTCTAAGAAGCTGCCTAAGTCAAGATCCCAGTTGAGAACCCATAAATCTACTTTTCAAGAAGGGTAAAAAGCAACTGGAATCAATTGAATGGCTCAACTGTCAGCACTCCCTCCATCCAGTCTTTCAGATATAATCTTGACAAGGAGTTAGGAGCAGAGGGAGTGGAGGCCTAACTAGGAGTCATGAACTCAAGAGTACTACAGCTCCAGATGACCCTAAAGCTCCCAAATTGCTTAAGGTGATATTCTTAGACAGTTACCTCGGAGGATATTTAGCAAATACTCCTCAAACTTTCAAAGCACCCATGTTTCAGAGTCATACTTTACCATTTTTTGTTTGTTGTAGGTTCCAGTGTTTAATCCTATTTTGCAGACTTAACTTCCTATTCTTACAAAAAGTTTCAACTGCAAAAAAAACTATGTATTTGTAACAGAGCTTAAAGTCTTTACAAGTAAACCTTCTGTTTCTCTTTGATTCAGCAGTGGCTAGGCTGATTGACTTGAATCTTTTGAGGATCTTTTTTTCAAATCATGGAAACTTCAAATTTAAATTGTAGGGGAGGGAAGGAGCCCTTTACTGTCTCAAATAAAGCTGAAAACTTGAATAAAGGTAGCCTCTGCCTAGAAGATACTAACACGTAAAAATAATTGGAACAAAATCTTGGAGGGGGGGGGGCAAGGCTATAAAGTAATACATAGGCTAAAAGTAAAATAAAAACCAAACACTAGAAATCTAATGTCCCATTAATAAAAATGGAAGGGTCAGAATCCTAACCAAACAAAATGTAACATCATCAAAATAAGCATACAAGGGCTGAATATCAAAGCAAAGTAGGGTCACATTTGCAAGGTCTAAAGGCTTGAGTTGCTGACCATAACAAGCAGATTGAATAGAGAGAGAGGTGGCATAAGACTATATTTGAAAAGACTGAAGCAATTGCAATGAGCATATCTACCAGAAGGGGAGGTTGTATCCAAATAAAACTTGATTGAATGAAACCTGGTCAATTGCTATAGTTAGGGGTTTTCTGTCCATGCTTAATGAGCTCTGCATATTATATTGCCGTCATCGGCATCCGTTAAACCTCAGTTAATTTGGTGGGGATTAGCAGCCAGAGTTGTGGTGGCATCTTTGGGTGTAAGAATTGAATCTTATAACTTTTAATCTTATAATCCAATCCAGGACAAGTGGCAGCGTCGAATGATAGTTGCGATGTTGTACTTCTGCTCACATCATTGGCGGATCATTGGGTTTGGGATTTGGTTTCTAAGACATAACCCACATATGCTCCTCAGGCATCTGTGTTCAAAAATGTTGAGGGCGTGTGCCTTGGCAGCTTTTCAGGACCACATCTCGCAGTCGTACAGTAAGACAGATTGGACTAGGGCATCATGAATACAGATTTTTGTTCTCTGGTGGATTTCCTTCCTTTTCTGTAGCAACTTCCACAACTGTCAAAGACAGTGGAAGCTGATGCAGTGCAATATTTAATTTCTTTGCTACATCTGCTGTTGATGTTGATATACAATCCGAGATACTTGAATATATTGACAACTTCAATCTGCCTTTGATTAATGGTTATAGTACTAAAAGGATTAAAAAATAATAAGGCTCCAGGTGCTGATAGGGTGGTAAATGAGTTTCTTAAATATGGGGGCTCTGAGGTTAGAAATAAGTTACTGAAAATTATGAATGTGATTTTTGAAAAAGGGGAAGTACCTAACGATTTTATGAAAACCTTAATTAAGCCACTTGATAAGAAAGGTGATAAAAGTGAGTCTGGTAATTATCAAGGCATTATTCTGGTCTCTATAGTTAGTAAATTTCTTAGTAATATGATACTTTTTAGACTGAGAGATGCCATAGACAAAGTTTTAAGAGAAAAACAATGCAGTTTTAGAAAAGGTAGAGGCTGTGTCGACCAAGTTTTCACTCTTAGGCTAATAATTGAGAAGTGCCTGAGTTGTCAAACACCTTTGGTCCTTGGTTTTATAGATTATGAGCAAGCGTTTGACTTTGGTAATAGAAGAGCTTTAGTAAAGGTTTTATCCTTGTATGGTATACCAGACAAATACATTAAAGTGATTAGTGCTATGCATGAGAAAAACACTGCTGAGATTAAGGTAGGAAATGAGGTTAGTAGCTGGTTTTGTATTAAATCAGGAGTTAAGCAGGGTTGCTTTCTATCCCCCTTTATATGGATTATTTTGACGGACTTTGTCTTAAGGGGCACAGGAAAGGCAATGGGAGACCACGGAATCAAATGGGGAGGAAAAAGTCTCCTGGACCTCGATTATGCTGATGATTTAAGCATCCTAGATGAAAGTTTGAGCAAAATGAATGAGGTTTTAGAGGTTTTGCAAGTTCAGGGTGCTAGAATAGGTTTGAAAATTAATGTCAAGAAGACTAAGTCACTAAGGCTAGGAATAAGTGAAGATAAAAAGGTGACATTGGGTAATGAAAAGATTGATCAGGTGGGTAGCTTCAATTACCTTGGTAGTATTATTAGTAAAGATGGTGGGAGAAGTGAAGATGTTAAAAGTAGAATAGCCAAGGCTCAGGGTGCTTTTTCACAGTTAAAAAAAGTTTGGAAGAATAGGAAGATAAATCTGCAAACCATGATTAGATTATTAGAAGCTACAATGACGACAGTGGTCAAGTATGGCTCTGAAGCATGAATGCTCCAAAAAGCGGATGAAGATTTGCTAGATGTTTTCCAGAGAAATAGCTTAAGGATTGTTCTGGGTACTCAGCTGACTGACCGTATTTCAAACAGTAGGCTATACAAAAAATGTGGTTCAATACCGCTCTCTAGGGCTATAACGAAAGAAAGGTTGAGGTGGCTTGGGCATGTTGTGCAGATGAAGGATGACAGGTTGCCATTCAATTACCTTGGTAGTATTATTAGTAAAGATGGTGGGAGAAGTGAAGATGTTAAAAGTAGAATAGCAAAGGCTCAGGGTGTTTTTTTCACAGTTAAAAAAAGTTTGGAAGAATAGGAAGATAAATCTGCAAACCATGATTAGATTATTAGAAGCTACAATGACGACAGTGGTCAAGTATGGCTCTGAAGGATGAATGCCCCAAAAAGCGGCTGAAGATTTGCTAGATGTTATCCAGAGAAATAGCTTAAGGATTGTTCTGGGTACTCAGCTGACTGACCGTATTTCAAACAGTAGGCTATACAAAAAATGTGGTTCAATACCGCTCTCTAGGGCTATAACGAAAGAAAGGTTGAGGTGGCTTGGGCATGTTGTGCAGATGAAGGACGACAGGTTGCCAAAGATTGTTCTTTTTGGGCAACTGTCTAGGGCTAAACGGAAAGCAGGTCGTCCTTGTCTGGGGTGGGAGGACGTCATAAAGAAAGATTTAATGGAAATGGGAACTTCGTGGGCGGGTGTAAAAAGGGAGACTTTGAATAGATTGGGATGGAGGAGGAGCGTGCGTAGCTGTGTTGGCCTCAGGTGGCTTGGTGCTGTGGTGAGTTTTTAGTAGTAGTAGTAGTTTTAGAAGTATGTTCTTGGCTTCACCAACAGATTCGCCAAGAAGGGCAACATCATTGGTATAATCCAGGTTGGTGGTACTGAAATCAGGGCTAACCTTGACTCCTTCAAAGTTTAGCATTGCTTTTTTCATTACCCAATCAACAACAAAATTGAACACCATAGTTAAGGAGAGAGTACACACCCTTACCTAAAATCAAAGTGGTATCAAATTGTGAGGAAAGTTCTCCATTGACCTGGATGCAGGCTCGTGTGTATTGATAGTAAGCATAAATGAGTTGTATGATCTTAAATGGGACACAATGCTCTTCTTCACCATCCAAATTCCTCCCTGTATGACTTTGAAGGCCATAATGAAGTCAGTGAAGACAGCAATGGTAATTTGTTTGGTGCTTGGCTTTATGTTCAAAAATTTGTCTCAGGGTGAATAGTTGGTCAATACAGCATGTGCCAGCTCGGAAACTAGATTGGTTGGGGCAGGTTCTTTTGTTGCTGACTTTGGTTAAGCAGGATCATTGCAAAGATCTTTCCTGTAATGCTCAATAGTGAGATCCCTCTGTAATTTTTGCACTCAGTGTGGTCGCCTTTCTTGAAGACTGGCATTATAACTGAGTCTTGACATTCTTGGGGAAACTGTTCCTAAGACCAGATTGAGCAAAAGAGTGTCTGGAGTTTCTGAGCAAAAATAGAAGCAGCTTTGTAGACTTTGGCCAGGATAGAATCAGTGCCTGGCGCTTTGTGATTCCTCAGCTTCTTGATGGCCTCTTTGATCTCTTGTATTAAGAAAGGGGGGTCAACATTGACGTTGCTGTATGGGGTTGGTTGACTGGGTATTATCTGCTGGGGTACAGGCTGGGGTTAGGGTTGCTTGGCTAGAGTGCGGTGGGGGGGCTATTATCAGGAAGCATTTCGTTGCTATTTAGGCGTTTGAGTGGAAGGGATGTCGTAACTGGTGTTCAGTAGCTTCTGGAAGTGGTACTGCCATCTTGCAATTATGTCATCTTTTCTTGACAGAAGCTTTCAAATTTTGCCTCTCATCCAGTAGATAAGATAAGATATTTATTTAAAAAAAATCGCTATCACAAGCCCACAAAGGGCCGAATTCGGACTTTGGAGTCGACAATAAATGGTTACACTAAAAATGCAAAGAACAACAACAAAATAAATGAAAACCATAATGAACTATCATTTAAAAGTCAATAATTAAAACTGTAAAAAGTCAATCAAAAAATTAAAAAGATAAAAACTGGTCAAACTAAACTTAGAGCGAGACATAAATGCATTTAAATTAAAAGGGATACTAAGAAAATGTCAATAATTCAACTACAGTAAATCAATAAAAGAGTTAAAAACAATAAAAACTGGTCAAAAAAGGGGGGGCAAGCAAATGAGTGCAAGAACCTGGGCAGTACCATCAGCTAATAAACAAAAAATAGGGGGGGGGGGAAGAAAAACTATTGAGACATTTTATTTATTTTTTCTGTAATGAAGGGGATAAAAGTTCTTTCGTATCTGGAAGTAACGCAGCGAATGGGGGACAAAAGCAGGGATGGGCTCAGAAACAGCTCGAGGCGGCCGTAATCTGGATGGGGAGTGACGATTGGGGAAAATACTTGCCGTCCGGGGG
The DNA here is from genome assembly GCA_027921565.1 of Artemia sinica. Classification (NCBI taxonomy): domain Eukaryota; kingdom Metazoa; phylum Arthropoda; class Branchiopoda; order Anostraca; family Artemiidae; genus Artemia; species Artemia sinica. Next base: position 61,507,527 of record CM051259.1, read on the forward strand.
TTTGTTATGGCATTTTTTGCAAAACAGAGGCACAACGAAACCCTCCTTTGCTCCAGGGTTTTCAGACCCTTCAGTTAACTTCAGTAGAGATCTTTCTACTTTTCCCAGTTGCTTCTTTAGTAGTTGGTAAAGCCTATGCTGCAAACCAGTCCCTCATTGGAGGAAAACGACGTGGAGGGCAAGTCAAAACTTAGACGTCTAAGCGAAAAACAGGGCAAATAGATATGTCACATTTAGGGGTTTGATTTCCATTGAAGTTAGTATTTCTGACCTTTGTAGGTTAATAATTAGTATTGCACGATTGTTGTAGATGTTCTAAGCGTTTCCCATAGTAAAGGCCGTACGGCCTTAATGTTTTTTTTTTTTTCCCAGAGGCCTTTCATAGATAAGATAAAATTTATTGCAAAAAGCCCGTGAGCCATAGCAACAGATAATACAGTCTACAAACAAAACTCAGGAACAAAATACAACTTTAAATAATAAAAATCAAAAAAAAGAAAAAGGAACAACAAAACGACAAAAAAAAGAAACACCAAGGTTCAACATTTTAACCAACAAACACTAATCATAATAAAATTCAAATCCTAAAAGCAGTAACAGGCTATCCCCTCAAACATGATTCCCTATGTTTAATTCCTAAACGAAGAAACTTACACAACTGTTTCATAGCACATGCGTTCCTCTCAGCCATCCGCTCAATTAACCAGCATTCCCTCCCGAACACTCGTCCTAAACATTCATTCCGCAACTCAGACAGCTCTTCACACTCGGATACAAAATGGAATAAGTTTTCATTCACACATCCACACCTTGGGCATATGGAAGGGGTCGTCATATAAACATAAAGAAAGAAAAACGAGCAAAAATGTTTTTTTTTTTTTTTTTTATAGGCCAAATGAAAGTACTGAAAAAAACACAACAAAGCGAATACTTCGAGAGGACAAACTCCTCTCTTCTTCTTCAGCGCGAAACGAAATAATGTATCCAAAAACAAACGCGGAAAGTCAATGTGAAAAGAACCAAAAAAAAAAAAATTTAAAAGATGAATACATTTAAAAGATAAATTCAAGATGGGAATACATAAACTTCAAAGGGGGCTTATTCGACTGGAAATCGAGAGTTCGAGTGCCCTTTTTAAGGGTCAAAAGTGATTGGAAAGCAACGAACACCCCTTCCACGCCCACCATTTCCCCAAACACATCCAATCAAAATTTTATGATAGCCATTTTGTTCCACATAGTTGATTTCGAGATAGAAATTATGTTTTTGAGGAGGACACTCCCCCCACAGCCCTCAGGGAACAGGTTGTAAATTATTCCCTGGGGGCATATAAGGTTTTTATAGAAAGCTTTGTTGTAGAAACTTCAAGAAGGACTCATTTGATAGGAAGTTCAAAGAGCTAGTGCCCTAGTGATTGGAGGTCAACTAACCCCCCTGTCACGCCCACCTTTTCCCCAAAACACATCAAATCAAAATTTTTAGATAGCTATTTTCTTCAACATAGTTGAAAATTCTGGAAATTAAGGCTTTGGGGATAACAACCCCCCCCCCCCGCATCCCTCGGGGCAAGGGTTGTAAGTTATGCCCTATGGGCATGTAAAGTTTTTATAGAAAGTTTTGTCATAGAAACTTCAAAAAGGGCTCATTTGATTGGAAATTTAAATGGCTAGTGCCCTTTTTATTATTCGAAAGTGATTGGAAGACAACTAACACCCCTTCCACGCCCCCACCATGTCCCCAAAAACATCCAATATAAATTTTGAGATAGCCATTTTGTTCAACATAGTTGAAAGTACTGGAAATTATATTTTTGAGCAGGACCCTCCCCCCACAGTCTTCAGGGCAAGGGTTATAAGTTATGCCCTGGGGGCATATATGCTTCTTATGGAAGGAATGCTCGTATAAATTTTAGAGAGGGCTCATGTGATTGGAAATTGAAAGTTATAGTTCACTTTTTAAGCGTCAAAATACATCGGAGGGTAAGCAGCCCCCCCCCACGCCCTTTTTCCCAAATGCATCCGACAAAATTTTGAGATAGCTATTTTGCTAAAAATAGTTCAAAGATCATATAACAAAACTCTGGTGTTGACGCGACCCCCCAGGGTCCAGGGGCAGGCATTCTAAGTTATGCCCTGGGGGCATATATGGTTCTTATGGAAAGGATGCTCGTATAAACTTCAAAGAGTGCTCATTTGATTGGAAATTGAAAGTTCTAGTTCACTTTTTAAGAGTCAAAAGAGATTGGAGGGCACCTTGCCCCCCCCACCCCTTTCACGCCCTTTTTTCCTCAAACCGACCCGTTAAGAAATTTGAGATAGCCATTTTTTTAAAAATAGTTCAAAGACCATATAACGAATACTCTGGGGTTGACTCAGCCCCCCAGGGCCCGAGGACAGGCGTTGTAAGGTATGCCCTGGGGGGAATATATAGTTCTTATGGAAGGGATGCTCTTAAAAACTTCAAAGAGGGCTTATTTGATTGGAAACTGAAAGTTCTAGTTCAGTTTTTGAGAGTCAAAAGGGATTAGAGGGGAAACTAGCCCCCACCCACGCCCTTTTTTCCCCAAATGCTTTCGATAAAAATTTTGAGATAGCCATTCAGTTAAAAATTGTTCAAAAGTCAGATATCAAAAACTCAGGTGTCGATATAACCCCCCAGGGCCTGGGGGCAGGCGTTGTAAGTTATGCCCTGGGGCATATATGGTTCTTATGAAAGGGATGCTCATATGAACTTCAGAGAGGGCTCATTTGATATGAAATTGAAAGTTCGAGCTCACTTTTCAATAGTCAAAAGAAATCCGAGGGCAACTAGCCCCCCATGCCTTCTTTTTCCAAACCCATCTGATGAAAATTTTTGAGCTAGACATTTTGTTAAAAATAGTTCAAAGGTCGGATAAAAAAACCACCTGTGTCATATATATATATATATATATATATATATATATATATATATATATATATATATATATATATATATATATATATATATAATATATATATATATATATATATATATATATATATATATATATATATATATATATATATATATATATATATATATATATATATATATATATATATATATATATATATATATATATATATATATATATATATATATATATATATATCCATTCTTATTGCATATAAGCGCATCATCCATTCTTATTACATTCAGTTTACAGCCACTGAAAGTTGTCCACGATGGTCACTTTCATAGTCAAGACAGTAATCATGATACAGCATCAGGCAAGACCTAGTAAAGAACGAACCCCAGTTTATAGTACCCAAAATTTTAAAAACATGTTTAAAAACAACTTTGTTACACAGGGCGTGCAATATCAGTCTTCAGTCTATCGTTTCATCTTTGCTTCATGCACATATATCTTGTATCTGGGGTTGTCTTCCATGGCGAATGACGATTGTAAAATGGAACATACAAGTGTTTATCTGGTAGACATAGTCGCTAGTGTTGCTATGCAGCTCTGGCACATGGACCAAGGCTGCTGTAACACTTATTGGGGTACTGGCATCAAAGGGGTAGCAGGCACGGATCTAGATCTGTCGGCGTCTGGGGCTAGAATGACATTTGGTGCCTTTTGGTCATCAAACCCATTTTAGATATCAAAATATAGGTATTTTACTTCTGTCTATATTCTGTCTTCTGTCTTCTGTCTTCTGTTTATTCTTCTGTCTTCTTTTATTCTTCTGTCTTCTTTTACTTCTGTCTTCTGTCTTCTGTTTATTTACTGTATATTTATTTATTTATTTTACTGTTATTATTATTATATTTCATTTTTTATGTACATAAAAAATCCTGTACACTAAAATTTAACTTTACTTGCTTTTCTTAAAGCAAATGTTTTATTATAATATCACACGTCGAAGTCAGGAAAACTTCAAAGCCATATCATGTTCGTTGTGGATTATGCTCAAGAGTGTCAACTGCTGATCGACCCTCCTGTTTCTAAGATAGTTTTTAATTAACTTTTATTTGTTTAAGCTGCTTTTATTTGCATGATACATGCATAATTCAATACACTTTCAAGGTGATTGTCACATTCAGACAAGTATCTTTCTATACTGTGCTCGTATATAGCATGCAGAAGATAATGCGGTATGAATGACAACGATTGATGCGGTTAATAACAACTTCAGCCGAATGTTTTGGTTTGCTAGTAAATAATTTTATAAACAGTACTTAAGTAATTATATTGAACATATTTCCTACAATATCAAATCGTAGAGATGACGATTTTTCAAAGCTTTTGGTTATCCCACTGAATAGTGCTTGAACTGTGACATTTGAATTGTTGCTCAGTCCCTCAATAAGTACATAAATATAGTCCTGATTATAAATATATTAGGAAGCATCAATAAATACAAAATAAATATTGTGACTTTGAACACAATGTGAAAGTACACAAAAAGCGAGTTCATAGCCTATAAGGCAACATCAGCATTTTTTAAGAGTTCTACGGGTCTTTCCTTCTACACACAACATGCTATACTTCTTGAATTGGGGGCCTTTCGAGAAATGAAACGATCTAGGAAAAAAATAATGAACGTCGTTCTATTTTTTTTCTTTTCTTGTTTTTTTTTTTTTTTTTTTTTTTTTTTTTTTTTTTTTTTTTTTTTTTTTTTTTTTTTTTTTTTTTTTTTTTTTTTTTTTTTTTACGCTGGCACACTTCAACCACACATTTCACAGAAATAATTTAGTCGGAATCTAATACTAATGTTTTTTCGTTATTGGAAGTACTACGTTAATATTCTATTAATAAGATTATGCACTCTTAAATTAATAAGAGTTGACAAATGAAAATTAATAAAAGGTGTGTTTATGGGCGTAGGCAGAATTAGGCAGCATATTGTGTAGGGAGGGGGGGGGGCAGTTGATAGTGTGATGGAGTTTTATCAATTGCTTTTTCCAAACCATCTGCTTTTTCAGCCATATTTAATGTAAATTTGAAGGTCTAGGGGGGCAGCTGCCCCCCTCCCTACGCCCATAGGTGTGTTGTACTAAATATGAAAGTTCCCAAATAAAAATGCTTTACAATATCACACACAGACATTGCTTTTGACGTTCAAAACTCAGAATGGTGATTTCCACCGGTATCGTCATGAAATTACAACCACCCTTTTTTTAAGATTCTCAGATTAGGCCACGCCCCTGGTATAAACCCCTTGGAGGAGTCTGAAACAAATGCGCAACTGTTTCCTCCGAGAAAGGTTACCTATAGACATTTCTAAGGGAGGAATCCTCCGGTCATCCCACCCTCCCCTCTTCTATCCCTGTCGCTCTCTGACCTAAACCACCCTTACTCTCCAATCCTTAACATAGGTGCGGTCCAGAGCTGGAAAAATAGAGTTAAAATCTTAATTGATCTGATCAAAAAATGCCTTATGCCCTCATGAACCGGTGCCTAGGGCAGGCTACCCCCGTGGCCACTTCCTGTTCTGTCCCAGAGGGGTAGTTTTATTCTTGCTTTATATCAATTGTCTACAAAATTATGAATACGAATTATTGTTTTATTTAACAAGTGTTTCCAATGTGATATTGATTGATTAAAATTTCAATGGAAAATATAGGTATGAGCAGTATAACAAATAGAATAGAGATAGAAATAGAATAAAGACCGGATTACTGGTAGTTTTCCTAGTTTGACTGTTGTCACAGTTTATTAATAGGAGCTTGTGCTATACAAGATAAATGCCACATTTCTCCTGACATCATCTATTATTCTGCATGAATTGTTGATCAATATACCTTTTATAGCTTTGCCAGTATAATTAGTGTGGTTAGTACTGAGTCATAGCCAAAACATCTTTTTGTTTAGTTCCGGTGGGGGTGGGGCTCTTCAATAAATTGAGTCAGCATTGTTCCGCCCACTTTTCATCTCGCAAAAATTCAGTTTTAGTACTAGATTCTAGGTAGCTACTGTTAAGTCAAGTCACGGTGTCAAAAAGCCGTATCTGTCATTTTAGTGGATTATATCCAACAGTGGAATCGATATTTTAACGTTTTAATTTAGTATTTAGGACGCAATTAACTCACAGGCACTAAGTAACATCTTAGACCTCTCAGGATATCTCGTTCCAGGAACGTATACAACGGAAAGAATTTTTGGGACCGGATCCCCTCAAATCAGGTTCGTTATGAAGTATTTTTCCCTGCAAGGAGCGCAAAATCGAAAAAGGTTAGTTATATCGATAACGTGTGAACTCGTAGTATAAATGCCACGCCTGTGTATATGACTTAACGAAATATCAAGAATTATTTATTTTATCCATGATTCTCATATAACAGATTTGCTTTTTATTTTCCCCATCCCTTCCGAAATGTTTGTTTGGATGCGTACCAGACCAATCCACTCAGTAGTTTTCTTGAATTACATATTTCTTACACAGAATACAGATACAGACCTTGATATAAACAACCGCGCACAAATTTACCCTGCGGTTTGGGGAGGTTTAAGGATAAGATAGTTCTATTGAAAAGGGACATTTTAATTTAAAATATTGCATAATTTTTATACTTTGCTTGCAGTTTTTGTTTCCACGAGGGGGCTGTCCCTTGCCTTTTCCTCCGAACGAACTGGCTTGATTCTATTCTTTGTAAATGAGATATTGTTGAAAAGTAAAAAGGTTTTAGTTAACCAGGGAGGAGTTGGCGGCCTATTATCTTTTGAGACATTTTTTTTTTTTACAGGTACTTTTATCCATCTGTTTGCGTATTCTGGCCTATCAAAGCACTTTTCAGGTCGTAATCTATTTCCGAACTGAAATTAATTGTTAATCTGAAAGCGCAGGATTTTGAAAATATTTCATGTAAAAGGTGTTTTCCATTCTCTTCGTAATTTTAATTGACAGCTCTTCTAAAACATAGTCTATATTTATATATTATAGGCTATATTTATAGTCTATTTTGGTAAATACGAGCTTGAATACGGAACTTTCTCATATAAGCTACTAGTCATGTAGGCACGCAGGCAGAGGAATTATTTCGGGGGAGGAGAGGGGCATGTGATAATATAGTTGTTGATTTGCATCGTGGTACCAGGTCTTCATTTTCAATGAAACACCCGGGTCCATCAGTATGCAATGAGCTACCATTGAATATTAGTGTGACGGAACACGTACCTCAATTTAAGAAGAATTTAAAAGATAATTTTTTGGGGGGAATTTGTTAAATTTTATTAGGGCTGGTAGGTTGGGTAGGGGTAAGTTCACCTAAGCCGAAGTTGTGAATGCTACTTAATCTAAAATGATTTTTTTTTTTCCTATTTATTTTGGCTCCAATCTTCTATTTTTTTTCTATACAAGGAGACATTGTAATAAAAAAAAAAACCGATTTACTTCTGTGACCATCCGTCACTCCATCACCTTGACGTTTGACGAGAAGAAGATTAACTAATTAATTAATTAATAATTAATTAAAATAATTAATTAATTAATTACTTAATTAAAAAATAACGGAGAAAAACAAGGGAAAATGCCGGCCAGTGGACAGAAAAGAAGCGAAAAACACAAAAGCAGATATTTTGCCAAGGACCTCCGCCAAGATGTCCTCAGTGCTCAAAAAAAAAGAAAAACTAACCTTTTGAAGGGAAATCTAGCAGAACATCTTAGAATACTTCCATCACCTTTTTTTTACTGTTAGTCTTTTTGATCAATTGATTCTAGAAAGTGAAACTTATTCATTCCTGCACAAAGGGAATGGAAAAGCCCCCTAAGACGTACTTGAAAAAGTTCTTTCTATGGAGCTTTTGGTAAAAATCGTGAACATGTATACACAAAACTGATGATTAGACAAAAATGTACCTTCTTCAGATTACCAAACCACCCCTGAAGAAAAACCCGCATCTGCTTTTTCATCTTCCTAGGTCTTCATCCATATATTTGCTAAAAAGATACTTCGTTAACCAAAAATATGTAGTAAGTTAATTACATACAGCTTTGAGGCTTAGGGACATTATTGTTCTTCAGGGGGAGGGGGGTAACACTGTGTCATACAGAGAAAGTGTATTTTCTATTGTCTTAGAGCGCTCACTTAAGAGGACCCATCTCTTCTCTTTGGAAAGACATATCATACATCTGATGTGAAATGAAGTGACTTTGAAATGACATCATACATTTCCAGGGGTTCACTAACAAATAGGGGGGGGGGGAGAAGGGCAAGGACATCTTTTTCGGTTTTATTTTAATGAAGGTACAAAAAATGTATTTTTTCAAAATCTAAAGGGGGACAGTACCAAAAGAGGTATTTTATAAATCTGAGGAAGTAATTCACTCCTCTTCCCAAATTGGTGTCCCAGTACGTTTCTGAGAAAGTTCAGGAACAAGGTTGCATATTGGAACAATATAATTTGTGGGAGGTAACACTAACTCATACCTGCATACGAGGGTATGCCCTTTTCCTTCTCTCCCGCGCAAGGTTGATTCAAAGGACGTCCTTCCATAAAACATATGGGGGAAAAGTTGCAAAGAATATCCCATGACAATCCGGATACCTCGTCCATAAAGCGTTTCTTTAGAAGCACCAAAACAATCAGGATAAATTATGTTGACCCCCTCCTCCCCTCCCATCTTCTGTTTATGTGTCGACCTTTTTACTTGCTAATAAGATATTGTGTTAATAAAATGTTGATATCATACTTAGGATTAATTGTCTTTTCAGGATTAACTATGTATAGAAGCATTTTTCATCGTTCGTTGAACAATTAGCATTCTGTTAAGGTCGAAGTTTTTTCTTGCGGTTTCTGGTTGTTAATTCCAACCACGAAGAGTGTAAAACATGGGCAATGTTCTGAGCTCAGATAATGTGAATAGTGATAAAAATAGTGGCAAAGAAGTGTCAACAGATTTGGATATAAAAGCTCAGGATTTGGATAATGGTGGAATGGCGTTTTTGAGGAATAAAACTGTGACGCGATCTCAGAAGTTGAGAAAAACCCTTTCTCCACCTCCCCCAAAGAGGCCTATGCCGGAACAGGGAGAAGTGGAAAGAAGATTCACTCAAGTTTTGGTAAGACATCTGTCCTATTCTAATTATAGGTTGTAGGCTGAATTGAGGCAGGGACTTGAGCCCAAGGTGTACAATTGCAGGTTTTTTTTTTTACAAGGGGGCAAGAGCCAAGCAGCGGCATCATTTTTCCAAAATTTAGGCGTGGGAGCATTTTTTTCATTTAATCGAAGATACAAAACTGGTATTTTTTTAAGAATCTTCGGGGAGGTATTATTGGGTTTTTCTGATTTTTAAAATAAAATATCAAAAAACGTATTTTTTTCGAATTGACAGAGGAGTGGGAGTTTACTGGTATCGTAATTATTTTCAACCGTTCATTCTAGAATTCCCAGATATACAAAAAAAGGAATATACCTTGGAAGCATAGATTTCACACTATGGATTAGGACGAAACTGACAAGAAAACAGACGAAATATAAGTGAAATGCAGAAAAAAAAAATGTCAAACACTATAAAAAGTTTTCCTCTTCTTTTTGCTATATGCTTTGTAAATTATCTTGGGGGGAGGGAGGAAAGAATACCTACACACAAGAAGAGATGGAGTAAGATTAAAGGGATGAGTGGGGAAACTAACGCAAGTTTGGAGGCTAAAGACTAAGGGCCGCAAGTCAAACATTGTTTTCACTTGTGAGACTCGCGCTTTCACTATTTTTTAGGGACAGGAATGCTGTTTAGAGGAAGTCACCAGGACCAATCTCTCCTTAAGGCTTCAACATTTCCTAACCATTTATTCAAGGCCGTACCCAGGATTTTTTTCGGAGGGGGTTTTACTCAAAAAAATTTTTTTCGGGGGGGGGGGGGTGTTTACACAAAAAAAACTTAAAAACGCATACAAAATTTGCTTACATCCATTTTTGTTATGTTTTTACGAGTCAAAAAACATTTAGAGAGGGGGGTCAAACCCCCCTAACCCCCCTTCTGGGTACGGCCTTGCATTTATTTAAAGCTAAATTTTTATGAGGCCTTTCAATGCCCTCCCCTTCTAAAAAAAGGAAAACAAATTAAAGCGGCCTTTGTGTCTAAAAAAATGAGGTAAAAAATTCGTCCTGTGGATATACTTGCACACAGCGTGGATTTTAGACAACCCCCTTCTCAATTTTCCCCCTCCTGGGATAAATTCAAAAATAGGACTAGAAATTACATTTTTTCATGTTCCCCCCCTCTCAGGAAAAATCCTTGTACTGTTATGCCTAAAGGTCATGTATAAATTTTTCAAACTTCTTAAATATTTGCCAAAAACAAAGAGAGAAACAAAGTACTGTACGAGAAAATTACTGTATTCCTCTTTAGGACTGCATTTTTGGAATTTATTTTCATTTTTTTTTTATCCTAACAAACATAGTGTCCATTTCCACGTCCGTTGGGATCCCCGTAATTATATTCTCCGTATTCTATTTTCTGTATGAGATTCAAGAGAAAATTTTCTGGTTAATAGTAATTCACGGTTTGGGCTCTGGAGTAATGCATAATGTTTTAAAATGAAGTAATATGCCACATTTGATAGCAAATTCTTTGCTAAAGTTCAAGTTGATTTTGAATGTTTTTATGTTATTTTGCGTACATACCTTTTTGGACGGTAATTCAATAAAAAAAAACGAATTTTTTTAAACTGAAAGTAAGGAGCAGCATTAAAACTTAAAGCGAACAGAAATTATTCCGTATATGAAAGGGGCTGTCCCCTCCTCAACGCCTTGCTCTTCACGCTAAAGTTTGACTCTTTCTCACAACTCTATGTTTTTAAAACAATACAAAACTTTAGCATGAAGAGCTAGGCGTTGAGGACGGGACAGCCCCTTATTTCCTATTTAATTTCTATTATGGGATCCCTTATTTAATTTCTGATCATTTCTCAAATTATGATGGGAAATCCGACGCCCCCACCGTCATAGAAATGTCCCTTCCCCATGAAAATATACTCCATGGAAAGATCCTCCCACGTAGCCCCCTCCTCTGACCCCCCTCCTTTCAAGAAAAAAATCCCTCCTGAAAACGTCTGCATACTTCCAAATAACAAATACTAAATGTAAAACAATGGGCAAAGTTCATAGCTTGCAGCCCTTCCCCCGGGGACTGTGGGGTATTAAGTCATCCTCAAAGTCATATTTATTAGGTTTTCGACTGTGCTGAACAAAACAGCTATCTCAAAATTTTGGCCGGGTGACTTTGGGAAAAAATGAGGTTGGGAGGGGGCCTAGTTGTCCTCCAAGTTTTTTGGCTACTTAAAAAGAGCACTAGAACTTTTGATTACCGCTCGAATGAGCCCTCTTGCGATAATTTATGACCACTGGATTTATACGATAACCCCTGGGAATAAAAAGCAAAAAAAAAAAAACTAATAAACACGCATCCGTGATCTTTCTTCTGGCAAAAAACCCAAAATTCCACATTTTTACAGATAGGAGCTTGAAACCTCTACAGTTCGGTTCTCTGATACGCCGAATATGATGGTTTGATTTACATTAAGATTCTATCATTTTTAGGGGGAATTTCCCCCTTTTTTCGAAAATAAGGCACATTTTTTCAGGCTCATAACTTTTGATGGGTTAGATTAAACTTGATGAAACTTAAATATTTGAAATCAGCCTAAAAATCCGATTCTTTGATGCATCTAATGGTATCAAAATTGCGTTTTTCAGAGTTTTGGTTACTATTGAGCCGGGTCGCTCCTTACTTACAGTTCGTTATCACGAACTGTTTGGTAAAAAAACGGTTTTTTTTTTATCTTCTGTTGTCCGGCGAATTAAGTGCACCGCTGTTTCTAAGTTTCTGATTTTGATTTTTTTTTTTTTTTTGAACCTTCTAATTGAATTTGGTATGCTGAATTCATCCGTTTAGTTCAATTTTTTCTAGTACCTTCCGTTTTTAAAGTTTTTTGGTTGAATTTTTTTCATATATTAGAGAGATTAAAATCTTGAAAAGACTAACACAGAAACTGCGATGATGGTTGTTGAGAAACTTCCCATGATGAACTGCGTTAGAAAAATTTCCTAGCGATGAAATATTTTTTTTTTTTTTAATCAGAAACACCTGAATTCTGTAAAAAAAAAAAAATTCTAGAGAACTGTTGCGCAAAAATTATGAGTAATGGAAACATTCTTATTACATATTCAGTGTAAAAAAACGACCTAGATTAGAGTCACGTATTTTAACTCTTGAGCCAAGAATAGTTCAATTTTTTTCACATTATAATTTATGCCAAAACTTTAAATAATAGTAATTTTTTCCAATATCACTTCGCAATTCCATGTTGTACATGATAATTCAGCTCGATTAAGTTGCTTTTTAAAAGCCGTATTTATACCCTACAATTTTCTTTGTGCAGTATTATCGCATAAATGCCATTTTTGGCTCAGTATCAGCTTTATTGTTGCCTTTGTTATGGTAATTTTGAGAGATCAGTTAATATTATAATGCATACCATAACTAAGCTATCTTGGATCTAATTGGCTTTTCCTTTTATGGGTATATAACCCTTTACGGCTTGGTAGATCAAATCGAAAGATTGATTTCGGTACCGAAGGGTGAAAAAGAATTTTTAGTCCCTGCGCAAGAATTAAAGAAGCTATGTCTGAAAAATTCTTAGTTTATAGCTGCACTGTGGAAGGGGAATCCCCCTGCAAAGGCTGACCCTTGAATTTTTTTTACCTCTGAAAACAAATTCACTGAAGATTAAACCTATGTACATATTGTCGCTGTCATGCTTCTTCAAATTTTCACGCTTCTGATATACTTACCAAAAACCATTTGCTAAGCTGTTCTCAAGTGGAGGATGTGACTTAAATGATCCTGAACTAAATAGAGAATCTGATTCTGACTTGACTTGCCCGAGATTTTCTACTTTAATCTTGAACAATACTGGTGTTTTCATTGAAAAACACCGTTTTTTGGTATATTCATACAAAAATCGAAAGAAGAAAATCGCCCCCATCCCCTAAGATTTTCAAGGAAAAATTTGCCTCAATCCTAATATTTTCGATCATTGGTGTACCTGATTGGCAACTAGCAAGAACGTGTCTAAGAATACGCTCCCAACGAATATACCAACAGGACCTAATAAACACCAACACGCCATTCAGGGCTGTATCCATTTGCGGGGGGATGGATTACCCAGTTTGAACCCCCTCCCCCCATCTGAAATTTTTGTCCGGCTTGCACAAAAGTAGCCTACATGAAAACGAATTTTTAATGCGTTTCCTAACTTTGTTATTACCCATCCCCTCCTGAAAAAGATATCCCGTCCTCGAACAAAAATCCTGGATACGGCCCTGACGCCCATACAAGCTTGCAACGAAAGCTATATGTCATTAGCGCATTGAAGGGAAGATTGATATCTCTTTGTCGATGTCTTGGGTGCCTTTGGAGGCACATAAGGATCTGAGGTATAAGGCATTTGTGATTAGTAGATATGTAGTAAAATCATCGAGTATATAAAAGCAGTAGCGAAGCCTGTCGCTCATTCGACAAAAAAAAGCAAAAAAAAAAAAAACGTTGCGATTTTGTGAGCATCGAGAAAAACCGGTTTTCCCCTCCCAATACAAACTTCGAAGTCATCTATGGTTTACAATAACTTGACAAGTTTCCAATATATGCTGCACCTCAGAGACGAAGTCCTACACGCTTGTCTGTCGAGACACATAGGCAGGTTCCCGTTGAAAGGGTGTCGAAGGACGTACCTCTAGAATAAAAAAAAGAAGACAGAAATGCCGAAAGTCGCACATTTGATCTGGAACAGCTAATTAGCGCCGTCCCTTCAAAAAAAAAAAAACGAATTTCTGACACCTTTCTAAATTTTGGCAGAGTCCAGGCATGAAAGCAGGGGAGGGGGGATCCTTCAGGTCCGCATAATGCGAGATTTTTCTGCAAAGTTTCAGTGTTTTCTGTATAATTATCAGCTTTCAGGAATGTGGGTTGATGAACTTTTACCCCCTCCAAAATGTAAGCCCCCAGAAAAAGCGTGTATCTAAGCCTTTATGTATGTCTATCCACTAATGATACTTGTAAATAGACAATGTTTATGCAGGTGTTGTTTTTGTCAGTAGTTCTTCCATAGTCTTAATAATATATTCATCGTTTCCGTTGCTTTTGGCCAAGAATGCTCATAACTGGAACACCTAAAAAGGAAGCATGTTTCCTTTTTCAAATATCTTATTTTTTTTTTTACTTTTGTTCGCTGCAGTACTATATTTTCATTTTTGATTCCCCTCAGTTTGTCAAACAGTTCGTGTAACGAACTGTAAGTAAGGAGCGACCCGGCTTGATAGTTAATAGTTTATAATAGCTCATGAGCTTAACTGGAACGCCTAAAAAAGAAACTTGTTTGAATAAGTACATTTGGCATCATTTACGTCTATCGTATATATTGTTTTTTACTCTTGTTCGATGCGCTACTTCATTTTTGTGTCCCGTCAGGTTCTTTCCTTAAGGCCTATTCCCAATGAAATCTTACTAATGTTGATGTTTAGCTAGTGCTAATTTGAGCCAATCAAAATTTGTTATTCAACCAATCGAAAAATTCGGTGAAAAATCGGATTGGCTCAATTAAGCATCAGCTAAATTTCGGTATTAGTAAAATTTTATTGAGAAGTGGCATCTGGTATTTTTCTTTAATATTGGGGATCTTTTTTCTGCATTTCGGGCATCTCTATTTTGGGAAACTTAGTACCCAGGGCAGTGATATTAAAATCTGCTGGTTTGAATTTGTTGACTGGAAACTTACACAACCATATAATTTATTAAGAAAAGCCTTAATTTTAGGTATAAAAATCAAGGATTTTTTTAATAAAAAAAAAGAAAACCCGATAGTTTAGTGTTTAATGAAGAAGACCTCCATATGCAGTTATGCAGTTTTTGGTAGGAGCCGGCGCCAAAATTAAAAAAAAAAACGAAGCATGAGTGAAAAACCTGTAAAAAAAACAAAAAAAAACAAACATGTAGAGCCAAATGACAAAAGTGTCTATTCTTTGAAGCTATAGCTTTCATTTGAAGGCGTAGCTGTCTTTAGAAAGCAGTTGACAGTTTAGGTTTGAATATTTTACGAATTTAATGAATTGTCAAATTTACTTCTAATTATTTATTTTCACAATTCAACCTGACAGCAGTGACGAAAATGTAATACTGCAAAAAAAAAAAAAAAAAAAAAAAATGAAACTAAAAATAACATAATTTTGAACAAAGAAAATCGTTGTTTTCAGGTATGGATAGAACTAAAATGGGTTCAGGGGGCCCAAATGTTTTTATTTTGAATTCCTTGTGCTTTTGTAATGAACGCCCTTTTCATTTATTGATTTTAATTAAACCGACAGATCACTGATGTTTTATAGATTTTCAGTTTTTCATTTTATATATTTTCAGTTATTCCCAACATTTTCAATGGAGTCATTAGCAGCTAACTAATGTGCACTATGGTATTGTATACCTTATATACAACATGTGTGGATTACGCTAAGCGAAATTATTGGGGAATAAGATAATTCACGTGGCACTACAATCTAAGTTTGTTTATTAAGTTTTTAATACTATATTTTATCACTTGAAACTGTTTATTGGTAAAAATCGTGTGCATTGTTTCTGCTTCAACATACTATATTATATTGGTTATTTTTAAAATGGGGATGCCCGTGGAGTGAGAATTTTCGTCTAAAAGTCTGAAGTACTAAGGACATCAAATTGAAATAATTTTCGGTCCTTGGATCCGTCTATTCATGTCTGAAAACCGCAATTTTCTAAAATTTTTTTAGTTGTGTCAAATTCAAAATCTTCTTTTCGTCTGTGTTGACACGTTAAACCGCGAGAATAAACAAAACTAATTCGTTATATTTGACGATGCTCTCTGTCCGTAAAAATTCAAACATTGAGAATCTGACAATTCCCAAAGACAACTAAACTTTCAAAGAAAAGCCACAGACACTTGCATTACTAGTTTTTTAGTTAAAAAAAATATGAGTTTAATTGATTTTTTTCTTTTTACTTCAAGCTTGTTTGTTACTTTTTTCCGTTCTACAAACCATTCTACAAGAGATCTATAAACCATATGACAATCTTCGCGCGTAGGCTACAGCTAACTGCACAATTTATTGGCAATCGAGTGCCATAGAATTGCGTTCTGTGATTTACTTCCAATAAGTGTTACCAACATTGTATCATTATAGTTTATATTTTTTTTTCTAAAAAAGTGACTTAATGAGGAGGTGGCAATCCTGCTTCTTTCAATACCCAGAGCCATTTCTGTAACCTGTTATGTTTATTTTGTACTCATATGGCCCTAGAAAATCATGGGATTTTCTAGTGATAGAATATCATGATAGAAAATCATGGGAGGGGTAGGATTTTGTTGGTGAGGGAGTTGGATTTTTCCACTGAAGGAGCTGAAGCATATGATGAAAAATTGGATTTTTTGGCCATTATTTTTCAATTGTTGTGGGTGGAATCCACTCCACCTCAGCGGCATAATTTGCTATGGGGCAGGGAGGCAACTGCCCCTCCCAGACCTGGGTTTACCCCCTCCCCACCCGACCCCAGTTCTCTCCCCCAGTTGAAATTTAGTTTCTTCCAAAATCTCGTCAAAACTAAGATAAACCTGCATAATTCAAACATCAACATATAATATTAATAATAATAATAATAATATTACATGTTATTAATCCCTCAAAGGCTCATTGGCCTGTACAAAGAGGGAAGACATATGAATTACATACTCAGAGATAAAAAACAAAAGAAAATTTAAAATGATCACTTACTCCATATGAAGGAGAAGAAAAGAAAATATAGATAAACTGGAAACTATAGAAAAAATTAGAATAAATAAACTAAATTTATTAATTATATTAAATAAACTCACAAAAAAAAAAAAAAAAAAAAAAAAAAAAAAAAAAAAAAAAAAAAAAAAAAAAAAAAAAAAAAAAAAAAAAAATTATATTATTATTACTATAAGCGAATCCCTATCGTCGAAACAGAATTATGTGTATTGTCAGGTAAAACCAACATCATAATAGCTGTTACGATATTATTCATAACTCTTATCCAAAATATTAAAAAATCAAAACTTAATCCATGTACAGCCCTTTTAGCTTGTATTTAAAACTATATAAATTCCAATTCAATCAACTCTGCTTATTTCTGAGGCTAGGTAGCAAAATTGAGGTTTATGGGTTAATTCAGTCATAAGGCTTATAATTATTGGACTGTAATAAAATGGTGCGAAAGCAATAAAATTTAACCCGTCTTCATGAATGCTACTCCTTAGTGAACTATACAAGTTTCAGCAATAAATATTGATAGTCATACCTGAGGTCTGGGAGTCATAGCGCAGAGAAGACCACCATAAAACAAAAACAGAAACAGATCAATTTTTTTAGTACATATTTACCTTTATAGTACTATAAGTTACCTTTATATAGTACTGTAAAGTACATTTATAATACTTTTAAAGTATTAAATTGTAACTTTATGGTACCAAACGGCTTACTTTTTAGTTTTTACTGTCATTTTCACTTGATTTGGCAAAATTGGCTCCAATTTTGCCCCCCCTCCCTATCCCCTCCAGGATTTTTAAGAAATTACGCCCCTGCTCCACCCTCCATATTTGCAGGTGCAAATTTATATTGTTACGACGATTCTTTAGCAGGTGTTCTATGACCTCTTCTAGTCTTCTTTCATAAATTCCCGGTTTCCGCTGCTTGTAGCCATGCATGCTCATCATAACCATAACAACTAAAAAGGAAGCATATTTGAATAATTTTCAATGGGTCATTACCATTCGTTCCTTGTGCAATGTTTGAATTTTTTCCTCTAGCAGAAAATTTTGAAATCTCTTAGAGGAACTGAGGTTTAGGTAAACACAACCCAAGGAGCTTGCATACAAGACACGTCGTCAATCAACAATACCTGTATGTAGAGTACGTAGAGCATAGGGACGATAGACTCGTAGATGTCAAGTGTACATTCAAGCATGCGCGCACAAATGTTTTCTAGACCGAGGAGGAACACAAAACTTATAAAAAAAACGCAGAAAAAAATAACTTGCAAATCATAAAGGAAATGTATGAAATTATAAAACACTATTTTATCGGTTAGGGGGGGGGAGGTATTGCTCCCCTGACTGTGTACATGAATATGTGGCTCTAAATTTCTATTTCGCCTCAGAAACGTAATCAGCAAAGGGAGGGGGCTAGGGCCCAAATCCTCGATATCCGTCAGTGTTACCTGCTAAATCCTATTATCATAGGCAGCGCGCTAGCGCTGCCTAAGTAAAGAACGATGTGGGCACAATGTGTTTTTTTTCTCCACCCGGGCACTTCGTATCGAAGGAGTTGTCGTAGAAACTTCGAAAAGGGCTCATTCGATTGGAAATTGGAGTGGCTAGTGCTCTTTTTAAAAGTCGAAAGTGATTGGAGGGCGACTAGCCCCCCCCCCCCCCCCCCCCCACGCCCATCATTCCCCCAAACACATCATCCAATCAAAATTTTGAGATAGCCATTTTGTTCAGCGTAGTTGATTTCCAGATAGAAAATATCTTTTTGAGGAGGACACTCCCCCCACAACCCTCGGGGCAAGGGTTTTAAGTTATGCCCTTGGAGCATATAAGGTTTTTATAGAAGGCGTTGTCGTAGAAACTTCAAAAAAGCCTCATTCGATTGGAATTCAAAGGGCTAATGCCCTTTTTAATATCGAAAGTTATTGGAGGGCAACTAGCCCCCCCCCACGCCCATCATTCCCCCAAACACATCCAATCAAAATTTTCAGAGAGCCATTTTGTTCAGCGTAGTTCTTTTCCAGATAGAAAATATGTTTTTGAGGACACCCACAACCCTCGGGGCAAGGGTTTTAAGTTATGGCCTGGAGGCATATAAGGTTTTTATAAAAGGCGTTGTCATAGAAACTTCAAAAAAGGCTCATTTGATTGGAAATTCAAAGGGCTAGTGCCATTTTTAATAGTTGAAAGTGATTGGACGGTAACTACCCCCCCCCCCCCTCTCACGCCCACCTTTTCATAGAAAGCGCGCTAGCGCTGCCTGAGTAAAGAACGATGTGGGCACAATGTGTTGTTTTTGTTTTTTTCCATACCCGGGCACTTCGTATCGAAGGAGTCATCGTAGAAACTTCGAAAAGTTCTCACTCGATTGGAAATTGGAGGGGCTAGTACCCTTTTTAATAGTCGAAAGTGATTGGAGGGTAACTACCCCCCCCCCCCCCCCCACGCCCATCATTCCCCCAAACACATCTAATCAAAATTTTAAGATAGCCATTTTGTTCAGCGTAGTTGATTTCCAGATAGAAAATATGTTTTTGAGGAGGACACTCCCCCACAACCCTCAGGGCAAGGGTTTTAAAGTTATGCCCTGGGAGCATATAAGGTTTTTATAGAAGGCGTTGTCGTAGAAACTTCAAAAAAGCCTCATTCGATTGGAAATTCAAAGGGCTAGTGCCCTTTTTAATATCGAAAGTTATTGGAGGGCAACTAGCCCCCCCCCACGCCCATCATTCCCCCCGAACACATCCAATCAAAATTTTCAGAGAGCCATTTTGTTCAGCGTAGTTGTTTTCCAGATAGAAAATATGTTTTTGAGGAGGACACTCCCCCACAACCCTCGGGGCAAGGGGTTTAAGTTATGGCCTGGGGGCATATAAGGTTTTTATAAAAGGTGTTGTCATAGAAACTTCAAAAAAGACTCATTTGATTTGGAAATTCAAAGGGCTAGTGCCATTTTTAATAGTTGAAAGTGATTGGACGGTAACTACCCCCCCCCCCCCTCTCACGCCCACCTTTTCATAGGCAGCGCGCTAGCGCTGCCTGAGTAAGAACGATGTGGGCACAATGTGTTGTTTTTTGTTTTTTTTTTCCATACCCGGCACTTCGTATCGAAGGAGTCATCGTAGAAACTTCGAAAAGTTCTCACTCGATTGGAAATTGGAGTGGCTAGTGTCCTTTTTAATAGTCAAAAGTGATTGGAGGGCAACTTGCCCCCCCCCCACGCCCACCATTCCCCCAGACACATCAATCAAAATTTTGAGATAGCCATTTTGTTCAGCATAGTTGATATCCAGATAGAAAATATGTTTTTGAGGAGGACACTCCCCCACAACCCTCAGGGCAAGGGTTTTAAGTTATGCCCAGGGGGCGTTTAATGTTTTTATAGAAGGCGTTGTCATAGAAACTTCAAAAAAGCTCATTTGATTGGAAATTCAACGGGCTAGTGCCCTTTTTAATAGTCGAAAGCGATTGGAGGGCAACTAGCCCCCCCCCCCCCCTCCCACGCCCATCATTCCCCCAAACACATCCAATCAAAATTTTGAGATAGCCATTTTGTTCAGCGTAGTTGATTTCCATGCAGATAATATGTTTTTGAGGAGGACACTCCCCCACAACCCTCAGGGCAAGGGTTTTAAGTTATGCCCTGGGGGCATATAAGGTTTTTACAGAAGGCGTTGTCGTAGAAACTTCAAAAACAGGCTCATTCGATTGGAAATTCAAAGGGCTAGTACCCTTTTTAATAGTCGAAAGTGATTGGAGGGCAACTAGCCCCCCTCCCACGCCCATCATTCCCCAAATACATCCAATCAAAATTTTGAGATAGCTATTTTGTTCAGCGTAGTTGATTTCCAGATAGAAAATATGTTTTTGAGGAGGACACTCCCCCACAACCCTCAGGGCAAGGGTTTTAAGTTATGCCCAGGGGGCATTTCATATTTTTATAGAAGGCGTTGTCGTAGAAACTTCAAAAAAGGCTCATTCGATTGGAAATCAACAGGCTAGTGCCCTTTTTAATAGTCGAAAGCGATTGGAGGGCAACTAGCCCCCCCCCGCCCATCATTCCCCAAAACACATCCAATCAAAATTTGAGATAGCCATTTTGTTCAGCGTAGTTGATTTCCAGATAGAAAATATGTTTTTGAGGAGGACCCTCCCCCACAACCCTCAGGGCAAGGGTTTTAAGTTATGCCCTGGGGGGGCATATAGGGGTTTTATAGAAGGCGTTGTCATAGAAACTTCAAAACCGGCTCATTCGATTGGAAATTCAAAGGGATAGTGCCCTTTTTAATAGTCGAAAGCGATTGGAGGACAACTAGTCCCCGCCCCCCGCCCATCATTCCCCCAAATACATCCAATCAAAATTTTGAGATAGCCATTTTGTTCAGCGTAGTTGATTTCCAGATAGAAAATATGTTTTTAAGGAGGACACCCCCCCCCACAACCCTCAGGGCATGGGTTTTAAGTTATGCCCTGGGGGCATATAAGGTTTTTATAGAAGGCGTTGTCGTAGAAACTTCAAAACAGGCTCATTCGATTGGAAATCAAAGGGCTAGTTCCATTCTTAATAGTCGAAAGTAATTGAGGGGAACTAGCCCCTCCACGTCCATCATTCTCCCAAACACATCCAATTAAAATTTTGAGATAGCTATTTTGTTCAGCGTAGTTGATTTCCTGATAGAAAATACGTTTTTGAGGAGGACACTCCCCAACAACCCTCAGGCCAAGGGTTTTAAGTTATATCCTGGGGTAGATAAGGTTTTTATAGAAGGCGTTGTCATAGAAACTTCAAAAGGGGCTCATTTGATTGAAAATTCAAAGGGCTAGTGCCCTTTTTAATAGTTTAAAGTGATTGGAGGGCAATTAGCCCCCCCCCCACATTTATTATTCACCCAAACACATCCAATCAAAATTTTGAGATAGTCATTTTGTTCAGCGTGGTTGATTTCCAGATAGAAAATATGTTTTTGAGGAGGACACTCCCCCACAACCCTCAGGGCAAGGGCTTTAAGTTATGCCCAGGGGACATATAATGTTTTTATAGAAGGCGTTATCGTAGAAACTTCAGAAAAAGCTCATTCGATTGGAAATTCAACAGGCTAGTGCGCTTTTTAATGGTTGAAACTGATTGGAGGGCAACTAGCCCCCCTCCACGCCCATTATTCCCCCAAACACATCCAATAAAAAATATTGATGTAGCCATTTTTTCAGCGTAGTTGATTTACAAATAGAAAATATGTTTTTGAGGAGGATACTCCGCCACAGCCCTCAGGGCAAGGGTTTTTAAGTTATGCCCTGGGGGCATATAAGGTTATTATAGAAGACGTTGTCGTAGAAACTTCAGAAAAGGGCTCATTCGATTTGAAATTCAAAGGGCTAGTGCCCTTTTTAATAGTCGAAAGTGATTAGTAATATTTTTTGTTGTTGTTGTTTAGGCCAGGGGACTTCGTATCGAAGGAGTTGTCGTGGGAACTTCGAAAGGGGCTCATTCGATTGAAAAGAAAGGGCTGATGCCCTTTTTAATAGTCGAAAGTGATTGGAGGGCTACTAATCCCCCTTCCACCCCCCACCCTCCCATTTGCCCATTATGTTTAAAAACTAAATGTTGCCTCAAGATTAAATTGAAATGCACTGTGATAATGCTAATTCCCATCAAGGCATCTCAGCAGTATCCCAAGAACGACTGAGGGTATTATGTTCAAACTTTCGAGGCTACTTCTGCTCTTAAAATTTAACCAAATCAAAATAGTGTAAGTGTATCAAAGCTATCAAAGAAAGTAAACAGATTTTTTTTGCGAATGGCGTCAAGTTTTCCATTTCAGGTCAACTAGAGGAGGTATGAAACTAAGTTAAACAGTACTATTTGTGTCCAGATTTTTAAAATGGTGTATGTTGTTGAAAATTGCTGAAAATTTTTCTCCAGCATACAAATAGCAGGCCAAACTATAAAGTCTTAAAAAACGAAAAGATTTAAAGTGTTATTTTCTTTTTCCCTGTAAAGACTATGTCAATTTAAAACGAACAGAAATTAATTAAAAAAAGCTTTTCCACAAAATAAGTTTTTCAAAGAAAAGTAAAGAACTCCATTAAACAAAAAATGAGCAAAAATAAAAAAATCCACCAAGCTCGAAACTGCCACAAATCAGCATCGATAAATAAATGAAACCCAAAACGAACAGAGATTAAAATAAATAACCGAGTCAAACTCAAAACGAGCAGAAATTAACATAAGTTGGGCGCAAAACCCCTATGCCTTCCCAAGGCCAGAACAAAATTTGCACTTTACTAAACAAAATATAAATGTTTCTACTTTTATAACTTTAATAAATCAAATAATATTAACTTTTTGGTTACTAAATATTAGTATATGTATATTAAACTGACAATGGACATTCATTTGTATTTTTTCAGTAAAGTGCAAATTTTGTTCTGGCCTTGGGAAGGCATAGGGGTTTTGCGCCCAACTTATGTTAATTTCTGTTCGTTTTCAGTTTGACTCGGTTATTTTTTGTAATTTCTGTTCGTTTTGGGTTTAATTTATTTATCAATGCTGATTTGTGGTAGTTTCACGCTTGGTAGATTATTTGATTTTATTTTTGCTTATTTTTGTTTAATGGAGTTCTTTACTTTTCTCTGAAAAACTTATTTTGTGAAAAAGGTTTTTTAATTAATTTCCATAAAAATCGCCTGTTTTGGTTCTTCATGCCCAATCTCCGTAAAATTAGCTAAAAACCTTGTGTGTTGGCTTATATATCGGCTGTTAGCTTCATACTTTCTCTTTGAATATAAATCAACAATATCAATATTATCGTAATTTCGACAAAATCCTTGGGGGGGAGGGCAAAGTTGGAGGCAATTTTCCCAAATCAAGTTAAAATGACAGTGAAAAATGAATAATGAACCATATAGTATCATAAAGGCAAAAATGTACTAAAGAAAACTGACCTGTTTCTCTGGATGCTAGAATTATACAGGCTTATTTTAGTTTTGACAGGATTTTTTTGCAGAAACTAGATTTCAGCCATGGAGACAAACTGGGGTCTGGAGGAAGGGGGCAAACGGAGGTCTGGAGGGGGCAGTTTCCCCCTGCCCCTTAGCAAATTACGCCCCTAAACATTAATATGAATACGTAGATCATAGCTGCATATTACTGTATTATCCTCTCAACTAACTTGACCAGATAGTAGGGCATGTAGTATTTTTCTTCTAAAATGGCGTTATAATGAAATACTATGTTTGAAAATTTTCGAGAGCATAGGGCGGACTATTAATTCCCAGGTGTATATTCAACCTTGCACGCAGAAATATGTTTTGGGCCGAGGTTTGACATTAAACCTAAAAACAAAACAGTGTTCAAATTTAGAGCCACCCAAATCATTCTTAGCAGTCGTGGGGTTCAGTTAACTAAAAGGCTTTCAGGATTCTTAGTCTATTTTTGACCAAACAGCTATACCATGCTCTGCATTTCAGATTCCCTACTCTGTCTACGCCACTACGCCTACGCCATTACGCCTTTTTGCCAAAAGGCGCTATTACGCCTTTTGGCAAATTGAATTGTAAAGTAAAATCGTTTGCTGCTCATATTTTTTCTTTTTCTGGTCTTGAGAAGGCAAAGGGGGCGTTAGCCTTCTCTTCTTTGTGGTAGTTTCTGCTAGTTTTGAGTTTCGCTTTATTATTTATTGTAATTTCTGTTTGTTTTGGGCTTCATTTATTTGTGGATGGTGATTTATAGCAGTTTTATGCTTTGAAAATTATTTGTCTTTATTTCTGCTTATCTTTGGTGTAATGTAGCCCTTTACTTTTCTTTGAAGAACTTCTTTTGTATAATTTTTTTTTAATCAATACCATAGGCAACGCTATAGCGTTGCCTATTAGTAAAGGCCATACGGGTGCAAGTATTTTCAATTCAATTTAATTTATTAAAAAAAAACAACAACAAAAAAACATAACACCAATGTTAATAAAGATCCTCGAAGCGAACTTGTAAAGATCCTGTATGCGAACTGAAAGCGAAATTTAAAATGCTATATATGAAATTGGTTTAATTACTTAATGCTTAATTATATTTTTTTTTTTTCTGCAGATGTCAATGGACCTGCCACCAGACAAGGTTAAAGTTTTACGGCAATACGATGACGAGAAGAAATGGGATATGATTTGCGATCAGGTAATTATTTGCTAAATCATAAGGAAACTAGCTAAAAGGCTGGATGCAAAGTAACAACCCGCTTCTAGCAACTTCGAGAGTTGCCAACCCCTCATTCGGTTTTCAGCCTATGTCTCCCAAATAATTCACAAAAATGTGTTTTAAATTACATAAATGATTAAAGTCATACAAACACTCCTGAATTACTCACATATAACAATAAGCAAATAGGCTTATCTTATATTTATAAAACATTCGTCATAATTATAATTTAAATACCGTTTAAAAACAACCGCCCTGCGGTTGCACAGTGAATTAATACTCTGTTTGGCGCCAAGGGGCCACGGTAAACTGGACCAATATATTGATCCCCGCTGCGGCAAGGTTGGGCCACTGGCTTGCTTCTTGTCCCTGTAAAAAAAGGACACAGCAACTGAAATATCGATTCGACGCCTTGTGCGTCAGCAATGCGTATACATATATATATATATATATATATATATATATATATATATATATATATATATATATATATATATATATATATATATATATATATATATATATATATATATATATATATATATAATGACTCGCTAGGTAGGGTAGCTTCAGATACCTGTCACCGACTGTAACATCATGCAAGTTTACTGACATAGTCAATTGTTATATTCTATTTTTTTTGGCGTTGGCGACTATAGTGCTGATAAAGCACACCATTCGTAATTTGTTCGTTCGGTTGGGCTATGTTTGATGCTTAAGTGTAATCTTCATGATCAATCAGAGTGAATATTTAAGGTACAGTTTTTTTTTTTTTGAAATAAGAAGATATGGAAGCTTGAAACCATTGTTTTCCTATGTATGATGAATATGAAGAAACATCTAAAGACGTACTATTAGTAGACAATATTTGATGTTGATACAATAGAAATTAGTACCTGTATATTGTGGTAAAGACATTAGGAAGACATGGCAAGTAATCAATTCTGTTATCAGGCCATCTTTTCTGCCTCCTTCTGTCCCTCCAGTATTGTGATGGAAGGCGAAGATGTAGAGGGTGAGCTAAAAGTTCAAGATGCGTTTTACTTCCTATTTTGCTAATATCGGCAAAATTACAGCCTCTTCTGTAAGTCCTTCTTCTTCTCTACCGACTTTAGGTCTTACCTTGGACTGCCTTGTCCAAAATCAATGGCATTGGAACCTGCCCCTGAAGCTGAAATAGCCAGAATTGTCAATGGTTTGAGGGGCTCTTCATCTTCTGGCCCAGACCGTATTCCGACTAAGGTTGTAAAGTTCATTCTTCCTGCCATCATTTCTGCCCTCACGAGACTTATCAAATCTTTCCTTTAAAAATGGTGTTTTCCCAAAGTGATTTAAGGCGTGCTCGCGTTATTATTCTTTTAAAGGTGGATCAAGGAATGATCCTGCAAATTATCGTCCCATATCCCTTTTACCAGTGTTTAGTAAAATATTTTAAAAAGCTATGCTTTCTCGACTTCTTAATTTTCTTAATTCTAAACACTTTTTTCATGATTTTCAGGTTGGATTTAGGGCGGAGCGCTCAACTGAGCATACATGCGCAACTCTTTTGAATTATTTACATTCAGTTCTTTACTCTGGTCTGATACCTGCTGCTCTTTTCCTCGATGTATGAAAAGCATTCGACTCATTAACACACAAGATTCTTCTTTGGAAACTGTCCCATATTGGTATAAGAGGGAATGCTTATTCTTGATTTCTATCATATTTATCTGGTCGAGTCAACTCGGTTGATCTGCACTTTTCTAACCCTTCGGGAATAGAGTTTGGCCTTCCACAAGGATCTGTTATTGGGCCGATACTCTTTTTAATCTACGTCAATGACCTTATTAATGCGGTTCAAAATTTGAAACCTACCATTTGCTGTCGTCTTTGTCAACCAGCATCCGTCACTAATTGTGACAGGAATCCGTCCTTACGGGATGCACTTATTGCTTTTGCTGAAGACAGTACTCTTGGCACAGCTGGTAGAACTGAGTATGATCTTCGTTCAAAGATAAATGCCCTTTTGAAAGAGTTATCCAATGGTTTGATGTAAATTATCTTGCCTTAAATGTCGGGAAGTCATTTTTTCTCATTTCTCCAGAGTTTCAAAGGCTTGCCCTGACTTAAATGAAATACACGTATCAAGATGTTCTCTAAGTAGACCTAAGGATCGTTACGTTCGATTCCTAGGCATCTTGCTTGACGAAAATCTTTCCTTCAAGCATCAAATTGACCTGATTAAAATGAAAGTCTCCAGGAGTCTTGGAACCCTTAGAAAGCTTAAACACATATTTCCAGGGTCGATTCTTAGAATCTTGTTCTACAGCCTAGTTCAGTCTTATGTTTCATATTGTTCTGTTATTTGGATGTCAACTTTTCCCTCGTCTCTGATGCCACCTTCAAAACTTTATGATAAAGCAAGGACTCTTATTAAGGAAACTAACCGATCTTCACTTAAACCCTTGCTTGATTTGAAATCTCTCTATTTTCTTTCTTGTTCTTCTTTCATCTTTTTACAGTTGTACGGCCATCTTCCGCTACTCTGTGTAATAATATATCTTTTGTTTCTGAGCAATCGACTTATCATCTCCGCACTTCCAGCAATTTACAGATTCTTCATACTCCATCAGTGAGGTCTGAGTTCAACCCTCTGACAACTTGCAACAGGATTTGGAACACGTTCCCTGTGTCTCCACGAAGCTGCCACTCGTTTGGTATGTTCAAAAATTTATATTAGGGATTTTCTAGCTATTAATTAAGTTTTTTTTCTGGTTTCCCTTGGAGTTGATGTCTCTGGATTGAGTTGGATATTTATTTGAGTTGGTGAATTCATGTGTGTTATCCCCTGCCTAGTTGGCCATTCTGGGGATTATTAAGGTGGGCGACTGGATTTTTTTTTGTTGGAATTTGTTTATATATTTTTTGTGTTGGTATTTTTTCTTCCCTGCTCTTTCCCGGCCATGGAGCCTTCTTGGGCAGATTTTGTTGATGTAGTTTTTCGTTTATGATTTTTATTGTTAAATAAAGATTTAAAAAGGGAAAGAAAGAGAAAGGAGGGAGAGGAAGAAAGGAAAAAAGGAATTAGATATATATATATATATATATATATATATATATATATATATATATATATATATATATATATATATATATATATATATATATATATATATATATATATATATATATATATATATATGCATACATATGGATCATTGTATCTTATGATTTTTTTTTTTTGAATCAAACAGTTCGTGGTAACGAACTGTAAGTAAGGAGCGACCCGGCTCAATGGTAACCAAAACTCTAGAAAACGGGTTTTTGATACCAATAGATATATCAAAAGAATCAGATTTCAATGCTGATTTCAAATATATAACTTTCATCAAGTTTAGTGCTACCCATCAAAAGTTACTCGCCTGAGAAAATTTGGCTGATTTTCAAAAAAAGGGGGAAAGACCCCCTAAAAGCTATAGAACCTTAATGAAAATCACACCATCATATTCAGCGTATCAGAGAACCCTACTGTAGAGTTTTCAAGCTCCTATCTACAAAAATGTGGAATTTTACATTTTTGCCAGAAGAAAGATCACGGATGCGTGTTTATTTGTTTTTTTGTTTTTTTTTTCCCCAGGGGTGATCGTATCGACCCAGTGGTCCTAGAATATCGTGGGAGGGCTCATTGGAACGGAAATTAAAAGTTCTAGTTCCCTTATTAAGTGACCAAAAAAAATGGAGGGCAACTAGGCCCCCTCCCACGCTTATTTTTTTCCCAAAGTCACCCGATCAAAATTTTGAGATAGCCATTTTGTTCAGCATGGTCGAAAATATGATAAATATGTCTTTTAGGGTGACTTAATCCCCTGAAGTTCCCAGAGGGAGGGCTAAAAGTTATGAACTTTACCCAATGTTAACATATAGTATTGGTTATTGGGAAGTATACAGAAGTTTTCAGGAGGTTTTTTTTTTCTGGTAGTGGGAGGGAAAGGTGGGTCGGTGATTATGTTGGAGGATCTGTTCATGATGGAAGTTTTCATGGGGGAAGGGAAATTGCCATGAAGGGGGCGCCGGACTTGCCAGCATTATTTATTGGTTATTGGGAAGTATACAACCATTTTCAGGAAGGATTTTTTCTGGGGGGGGGGGGCTAGAGGAGGGGGTTACTCTGGAGAATATTTCCGTGGAGGATGTTTCTTTGGGGTAAGAGACATTTCTATGAAGGGGGCGCCGGATTTCCAAGCATTAGAAATTAAATCGATCATTAGACGATCAGGAATTAAATAAAAAAAACAAGTTTTTTCAACTGAAATGTAAGAAGGAATATTAGAACTTAAAACGAACAGAAATTTATAACGTATGTGAGGGGGGTTCTCCCCCAAGTCAATACCTCGCTCTTTACGCTACAGTTTTTTTTAGTGCTTTCAAAAGAGCTATCTATTCTAATTAAACGGCCTTTGTGATTCAGGGGTTTGTGAATCAAAATTTTTTTAACTTTTAACGTAAAGAGCGTGGTATTGACTAAGGGGAGAACCCCTTCATATACGTAATAACATATACGTAATAAAAAACAATAAAAAAACAAGCGATACGGCTCAATAGTAATCGAAACTTTTAAAAACGGAATTTTGATGTCAATAAATGTATCAAAAGAATGTGTTTATAATGCTGATCCTAAATATATAAATTTTATTAAGTTTAGTATTACTCATCAAAGGCTACAGGCCTGAGAAAATTTACTCGATTTTTTAAAGAGGGGGAAAATCCCCTACAAGTGAAAGAATTTTTAAATGAAAATCACACCGTCAGAATTCAGCGTATCAGAAAACCCTATTACATAGGTTTCAAGCTCATATCTGCAAAAATCTGCAACTTTGTATTTTTTGCCAGAAGAAAAATATACGAATATAGAAGTTAGTTACGTAAGTTAATTTGTAAAGACATCCATTTAGCAAAAGAAAAGTAAAATTTTTATGCAAATAAAAGCTGCATTAACTAAAAAAACGATCAGAAATTAAATAAAAAAACAAGTTTTTTAAACTGAAAGTAAGGAGCGACATTAAAACTTAAAACGAACAGAAATTATTCCGTATATGAAAGGGGCTGTCCCCTCTTCAACGCCTCGCTCTTTACGCTAAAGTTTTGACTCTGTCTCACTGTTTGTTGTTGTGTTTTTGTTCGTCTGGTTGTTTGTGGTGTTGAACTTTATTTTTTAAAACAATAAAAAACTTTAGCGTAAAGAGCGAGGCGTTGAGGAGGGGACAGCCCCTTTCATATACGGAATAATTTCTGTTCGTTTTAAGTTTTAATGTCGCTCCTTACTTTCAGTTTAAA
The DNA here is from genome assembly GCA_027921565.1 of Artemia sinica. Classification (NCBI taxonomy): domain Eukaryota; kingdom Metazoa; phylum Arthropoda; class Branchiopoda; order Anostraca; family Artemiidae; genus Artemia; species Artemia sinica. Next base: position 61,537,802 of record CM051259.1, read on the forward strand.
AAAACTTGTTTTTTTTTTTATTTAATCTCTGAAAGGTGCGAATGTGTGATGTTGAAATTGTTTTTGTTTTTTATTTGTTTCATTTTTGTTTCTCCCCTTTTTTTTCCTGGCCATATAACCTTACGGGGGAGTTTATATTGAAGTGTATTTTGTTGAGTTTATTGACTGAATAAAATTGATTGATTGATTGACTGATTAATATTGGTATGGATTCTCTAAGAAATTTCTTGCTATTTTAATTTTCCTTGTAGTAAAATTATTTTGTATTAGTAATGCGACGATGAATCAGAACCGAGAAACGTTATAATAGTGGCTTTTCAATGGATCGTAATCATATTGGGAATAGAAAAATCTTCTCGATTCTTGAAAGGATTCACTATTTAATTCAACGTTGGATTTTATCTCAAAGGAGACGCAGTTTCGAAAAACAGTCAAAGGATATTTAAGAAAAAATTGAAAGAATTCTCACTATTTAGGGGGCCACTTGCCTGAACGTATCTTTCCGCTGCGCGTGTCCCTGATTAACTATGGCAAGTTAATTTATATTGATAATCCAGCTATAGAAGGAAATACGCAGTTACTACGGAAATTTGACCCTTTGTAATCTGTCAAATATTCTTGATTTTCTTCTTTCATTATTATTTATTAACACCAGATGTACGCAAAGGAACCTTTGGAAATGGGTTCCCAAGAAATATTAGTGTTTAAAATTCTCTAATGTTTCGTACATTGGTGTGTAACCCCCCGTGCAGCTCAACCCCATTTAACTCAGCCCCCATTCAATTCAGCACTAAGCAACTCAACCCCATCTCCACTCAACCCCCATTCAACTTAACCTAGCCTAATTTAATCTAACCTGTCGCAGGGGTTGAGTTGAATGGAGAGTTAAATAGAATTGACTTAAATGAGGGCTGAACTACATAGAGGTTGAATTAAATAAGCACCGAATTGCATGGGGGTAAACGACGGCTGAGTTGAATGAGGTTGAGGTAAACGGGGGTTGAGTTGAAAAGAGTTGAGTTAAACGGGGGTTGAGTTATGTGAGAACCATATATTTATGCTGCTTTGAACTTTTCGAAATTTCCCCTCTCACCCATACATTAATAATTTCTTAGACCACGCTGACTTTCCATTTACAGAATTTAACAAATGAAAATATAGAGAAAATGGGTATAATATTTTGAAACAAATTTAAAAAAACAATATTTTAAAACCTAATATTTTAAAACAATATTTTGCCCACTAATTGTTTTAATATATTATACCCTTTTCTCTGTATTTTCAGTTAAATTCTCACCCCTACAGAGTTTTTTTTTTATAGAGTTTGAGTTTGGAGTTAGAGTTTGGGTGCAGTCTAAGCCTTTCTAGGTTGAAGGGCCTATTAATGTATTCTTTAATGAATAGAATAAGATGTAATTTTATAATACTATAGCCTATACTAAGTGAATCAGTGGCTTCATAATACTGTACACAAGGAAATCTGAGGGTATAAAAAAATAGATTCCAACTCTTCAACAATTTCCCTCAGTTACGGTTAGGTTTTATTAGAAAAACTGGCTAATAATACTAGACAGCAAATTTGTTTTAGATTGCGGGACGCGGATTTTTAGTGAAACTATTAGCTGACAATATTTTGTTCGAACTGTAGAAAAGTGGTTTTAATGGATGGACTCTTACCACCCCCCCTATGTGTGTGCATTTTTTCCATTGTCACATTTGTGTCTCATCTTGTATCCAAATTGGGCCCACTTTTATCTTTGGAATCTTCATGAGGGCTAATTACAAGGCTATAGACCCATTAGATTATCTTGTCACAAGCATTTTCCCCATAATTGAATAACTCCTAGAAATGCCACGCATTTTGGCATCGTTTTTAACATTTCGTCATTTTGTTTATTAACATGCTAGAGATATCCAATTACAGGTTCTGCTCTGTTGGTTCTAGCGATTAGCTTGACTGACTTCATTATTAGAAGGCTCTTCCACTTAATTAAGGATTTTTGCCTAGTCATTTGATATTTAATGTTTGTTGTTTGTGTCAGGTTTAGTTATTATTTTGAATCCTCTTTTACTTTGGAAAAGTAATATTTTTTGGGAGCTTTTGAGAATTCCCCGATTTGTGCACGGAGGGAGTGGGACCAGACCGACAAGCTAGAAATAGTCAATTACTGGCTCTGCTCTGTTGGTTTCAGCAATTAGATTGACTGATGTCACTATTAGAAGGCTCTCTTACTTAATTGAGGGTTTTGCCAGGTCATTTGATGTTTTTTGATTTCAAGTTATTACTTGTTAATATTATTTTTGACTTTTTGTCCAACTTCGAAAAGTAATGTTTTAAAGGTCTGTTGAGAATTGTCCAATTCGCGTACAAGGAGGAGGTTCTAAGAAGTAAGTGTTTCAGTACCAAGATACTTTGAGTTTTTTCCTAGTGCGTTTTCAGGGAGCTTTTGAGCATTTAATTAGATGGATAGGGAATAGGTAACTTAAGTAAATGCACAGTCATCGATTGTAGAGAGGGGGCCGCATTTGGTTGGTGTTAAGTCCTGACACACGTAAAATGGGAAGGGGGCTTCGGATTTCTGATAAGCTAGAGTCCCAAGATTTTGCCCTATATTTTTCCCATAATTATTCACCATTTAATATTTTCTGCTAATTTATGCCCCCCCCCCCCGGAGAAATGTATGCGTGCGTACCTGAGTCCCGTATGTTCAAAAATACCGAAAAGGCCGTATGAAAATTGCAGTTAATCTAAAAAATACCGAGTAATGTTTAAAAATACTGGAAAGACCGTGTGAAAAATTGCAGGTAATTAGAGAAACTATAGAAATTCAGGAGATAAGGATGGGAATATACGTAGAGATTTATTCTGTCTGCCTAAGGGTATTAGAGTTATAGTGAAGGAATAACTATCCTCAGAGAAAAATGGGTTAAGAATAAGTAATTAAATAAAATTTTATTTAAACAGTTCTTATTTATGCCAACAGAAGTAGCTTTTAAAATTTGACCTCTACATCTTCTTCTAGGAATTGGTACAAGCAAGAGACGCACCAGCTTATTATATAAAAAAACTGGTGACTTATATGGCCCCGATGTCCAATAACCGATCTTCCGTAAGTATTCTGTTATTAGAACAGGTTGTAGTTCTGCTAGGCTATATTGATTGAATGCTACCACCACTGCCGAAAATTCCTTGGAGCACGAAGGTGGTTGAAGCCAATACAGCTGCGTACACCTTGCACGATATTCTTGCTCCGCATTCTGTTCTGAGCTTCACTCTACTGCCTCTCCTACTTCCGTTAAACCTCTTTCTACCCCATTCGGGATTACCCTACTTTTTGTTTGGCGTCAGCAGCAATGCCAACTAGTACAAATTTCGGCTATATATCATCCACAAAATCCTGTAGTAGCGCTGTGGATTGATTGCTTAGCAAAACGGGGCCGGGCTCAATCCCAACTGCCGTAAGGTTGAGTGACAGACTTGTTGTCTGTACCTGTGAAAAAACACCCCGAAAATAAAATGTTGACAATTGTCGATTTCCCATGCCCCACTTATGGCTTTGATCCTATCAGCCGCAAAGCGTGACCTAATGTTGCGCAAGCGTAATCCTAATCTTAGCTCTAAAACTTTTCTTTTTGCAGAAAATTCAAACGATTAATTCTGACGATTTTTCCCTGCATCAGTTTTCAAACGTACTATTGCGTCCTCGAATTTCAGAATTTCAGTCAATAAAATTGTATTTGGTACTATCTTTAAACACGAAAACACTATTTTGAGAGTCCCAAGGTTTTTGGTCCAACCCTAGTGAGTATATATATATAAAAAAAAGAGAACATCGAGAACCGCAGAGTAGTTTCATACCGTTTGGCTCTACACTATGGAAAACAATTCCTGGTATGCTGGGTAGAGGTTTCCGTGTTTTAGCCACGTGTGGTTAAAACATGAAGACACTATTTTTGAAAATGCGAAGGATCTTGGTCCAACCCTAGTGAGTATCAAAAAAGAAAAAGAAAAAGAGAGACCTGGGGTAATCAGTGTTTTCAAATTGAACAAAGATACATAGAACAGAAAAAAGTTCTTTTGTACTTATCTGCCAAAAAGGGGTAAATGACCGTCTTCAGGGGCACTTGGGGTAATCTTAGAGTTTCAGATGACGCCCCTTATAACCAAAGTATAGACAAGATAATCTTTACCCCCCTCCTTGGTAGAGCTTTGACTGCGGCAGACTCTGTCAAAAGCAATTCTTTGATTGAAAGGTTATCCTGTCTTACTTTTAGCGTCTAGTTGACCGTATTTCACTGGAAGTGATATTTCTGGAGGGATCAATTTCGAAAAACAATTTTAGACAATATGTGTTTATCATACTTTTTTCGCTATAATTGAAAAAAAATTGGAGATTTTAATGCCTAAACAAGGAAAAGTCCGTTTTAAGATGAAGATCATGGGACTCCTCAACATTCTCGGTGGCTTTGGCCTTCGGTCCTCACAAACAAGTCCCCTCTTTACTTGAGTGACGTCCAGTCCTTTGAACCTGACAATTAGAGTCCTCGGTTCATTTGATCTGGGTTCGTTCCTTTCGTCTGTGACTATCCCTTTTAAAACAAAATCAGGCCAAAAGTGAAATTCGGGTGATAAGCAGTAAAAAAAAAACGAAAAAAAACGAGACGGCTATAAAAAGCAACAATAGGAAGGAATTAAGAAAAATCCTGGCAGTTTTAGAAACCTTCCATATACACGTGATGTCCCCCAGATGGCCCCTAAAGGTAAATGCATATATTCTAACCTTTGAGAAAGAATTGAAGAATTTGAAAATGGTTCAGATTTTCCAAAAAAAAGACTTGATACCAAAGTCTCGAATTTTAAGGAATTATTGTTCTATATTTCCAAAAATTGGCACAAGGGAAATCATCCTTTCACACCAAAAAAATAACGGATTGCCCAAAAGGCCATATCCAGGGGGTTGGGTGGGAGGGGGGTTTGGACCCCTCCCGAAATGTTTGTCCGACTCGTAAAAACGTAACAAAAATGAATACTTTCCAAATACACGTGATGTCCCTCAAAAGGCCCCTAAACATAAATGCATATATTCAAACCTTTGAGAAAGGATTGGAGCATTTGAAAATGGTTCAGATTTTCCTAAAAAAGGACTTGTTACCAAAGCCTTGAGTTTTAAGGAGTTATTGTTCTATATTTCCACAAATTGGGGCAACGGAAATCATCCTTTCACACAAAAAATTAACGGATTGCCCACAAGGCTGTATTCAGGGGGTTTGGGGGGGGGGATGAACACCTCCCGAAATGTTTGTCCGACTCGTAAAAACGTATCAAAATGAATATAAAGAACTTCTTGATGCGTTTTTAAAAGTATTTTTTTTTTTTTGTACTTTTGTTTTAAAGCCACCACACTCAAGATCTTGAATCCCGAACATGAGACAATAACCGGTTTTCATGGTCTTTATACCAGACAATATTAGCTTCGGCTCGGTAGGAAACTACGTTGTAGCTATATTTTAATTAAATATTTAGTTGGTATTTTGGTTAGGTTAGATTAGTTTAGGTTACGTATTTAATATAATATGGTCTGAGTGGTCCCCCTTCGAATTCTTTGCTGTATTCATAATTTTTGTGTTGATAAAGTATTATATTTTTCATCATATTTTGTTTTATTTCATTAGTATTAACCACATTTCACTTCTCGACAGAATTTGAGTGTGGTGGCTATAAGATTCAATTACCATTTTTTTGTAATCCCCCCAAAAAGATCCTTTTGTACTCCCCCTTCCGAAAAAAAAATCCTGGATACGACCCTGGCTGCCCACTTTAAAAGGTTTTACGCACAATTTAATGCCGTGGTACGCATGGCTCGAGGAGGTGTGGCATGGCAGAAGTCTTTCTAACTGTGGGCGGAAGTTGCCATAATTCATGGAACAAGGAGTGCTTCAAGATGTACACCAGGTAGTGGAGAGTGAGAAACCCCTCGAAAAAAAGTCTGAATTCGTTAAATAATTTGCTAAATAAAGTCGTTATCTGTCCTGTACAGAGGTTCTGTTTTATGAAAAAGGCCGCCCAGTCGTCTCATCTTTAAGATTTAAGTGTCGCCAGGATTTGTAACCTTTACTCTCCTTTAAGATCTTTAACAAACACTTATAATGCTCAATGGAACACTGTCTTCCATTTAGAATTAGCGTTGCCACATCTTCGTCTAAACATTGTTGTAGACTGATGGTTCTTCATAAAAAGCTTTTGTTTATCAAATATTGATTGGCATGACGCTTATGCGCATAAAAACCATTCTTTTTTGGTCTGTTTATTTGAAGTTGGTCTGGAACAGAACAGGTTCATTGACGCCACTCTCCGTGTTTCTTAATTCAAATTTTGTATGATTGCCATCCATATTATGAGTATCGTATTTGTCATCTCTGCGTGAGAGCCTGTTGCGATTTTTTGAGCAATTTACCCTTTTTGGGGGGTGAAGAATTTTGCTGATGGATGCGGGTGCTTTTTATCTTCAAGAATTGGGTCGCCACAATATCGGCTAATCAAATTAGTATATCTGGTTTTACAGTTTTGTGTCTAATACACTAGATCCAAAGGTGGACTGATAGGCAACGCCAAAGAAAAAACAACTGCTTTCTTTCTAGATTATTAATTCTAGATTATTAATTCTAGAAAGTATGAATTACTTTCTAGATGTGAAAAAAGTTGCTCAAATTGTATATTTTTACTGCTACCCAGATTATTTCTAGTTGTCTAGTTTTAGACACGCCTTTTGTTTCAGTCCTCTGTTTTTTTTTTTTTTACTTCTTGTCTTGAACCCATTTCTTTGGTACAACTTACGATAACTCTGATTGCTCGATCGAGGAATACTCACTTCAGGTACCCGCTGTATACTGTCACATGATGGTTTTCACATTCGTGATTGGTTTGGCCCTCATTACTAATCGCATATTGACCAATGTTTCTGTCTGTGTAATTGCACTGAGATTTGCCGATTTTCGAATATCTGGATATAGCATATTTATATCCTTTTTGTAAAATTACTTAGACAGAAGCTCCTGATGTGTGAATAGAGAATGATGTGAATGGTGTATATTTGTTACCAATGGTACATATCATCGACAGGTGAATGTTTTTGTTAGAAAATTAATTGTTTTGATTTTGGGAGGATGTGTTTCATTGACGCTACTTTGAAGGAATCTTCATAAAAAATGCCTTTGATTGCCATACTATATTAGGACTATTCCATTTGGCATCTTGGTGAGGGCTGTCCACTTTGGAAGCCGTTTGCACCTGGTGGCGCAGACCATGTGTGGTGGAATTTTACCGTATGTAGTATTAAGCGTGCCATTTGTGGTGTGAAGAGGCGCATATGGCATAAATGGCTGTCGCGTGGTGGAGCATGGGATATTCCAGGATATACCCCAGGTTACGGAGAGTTGACAATCCCTCGCATCTTAGCTTGAATCCTAGCAACGGTGTTTCAGCTATTTCCTTTTATGAGGGCAAAGATTTGTACTGATGGATGTGGGCGCTCTTTGTTTGCACAAACTGGGTGGTCCTCATATATTTCCTCATTCAAATTTTGCCCACACTATTATAGTGTTCAAAATATACCTGCATAAGCATATTTTTATGTTGTTTCGTGCACAAATATGGGCTTCTAATCTGCCTCCGAGCCTGCATCAATGACCAGATCTGTTCTACCGCATGAGTCTAATGGGTACTTTTCTAGCCTCCTTTGATTTTAAGGGTGCCGTAAAATAAAAAAAAAATTGACAAATTTCGAATAGTGAAAGGCAGAGCATAAAGGTAGAAAGAAAATAGAGGTTGGACTCTGGCTAGTTGGTGTCTATTTATTCCATTCTTTCATTATAAGAATGCCATGCGAAATGACCTAGGATTTACTGCGAAATTCCCCAAGAATCCCACCTCTATGTTTTTGCTTCTCTCTGAGGCGTTTTGTCAAAATCTAATCTAAACAAGTAATAATTGTATATGTATATTTATGTTTTTCTTGAAAATGGCACTTTATTTATTCTGAAAATTCGCAAAAGGCTGTCCTATAAAGATTATGAATAATATTTTATTATTTATTTATACATACAGGATATATCAACTGTTGAAAAAAATACATAACAAACAGCAAACAGACCGAAGCCAGCAAGAATAAGCACTAATAATCCAAAAGATATAGTAATACAACAAGGCAGTTTAAAGGTTCTTGGTAATTAGTAAACTGATAAGCCTATTATAAAACAGTGAAGTAGCCTAAATAAACCTGAAATATTTTGATAAAACATGAAATCTAAAAAGACGTAGAAGAATGCACCGCGAATAATATGGGGGGCGGGTCACGTTTTGTTGTTTGCCCAGGGCCCCTTGATATCTAAAATTGGTCCTGTCCATGTTCCCAATCTTACGGATGACTCCTACGTAGGATGGGGCAGAGCCTCCTGCTGAAACCTGCTATGATTAATTCTCCCTCCCCTCAAATTTTCTATAAAGCTGGTAAAATTTGCCTGTACTGTTTGCGAACTTTTGTGAGTTACCCCTCTCGAAATTTTATTTTAAAATAAATTCGTACATGCTTGCCTGGCTCAGACCCCAACCCCTGAAATATGGAAAATTATGTGAAAAAATGTTCTTGTTGGGCACGTGATAGTTATGCATGTCTGCTTTTATGCATAAATAAGAAAAGTTTCTTTCGTTGCTGGTTTGATGATTCCTCTGGAAATTGGTACGAACGCAGATTAAGCATTTAGTTTATGAGGGGATTAGAAGATAAGCAAATTACAGAAAATCAGAATATTTTGCAAAAAAATTGAAGAGGGTAGATTATAGGAAACTATGAAAAATATGGACAGAAATGAAAATTAACCTACTACCCCACCCTCCTGCAACAAAATTTATAAATATTTTACTTCTATAGAGGGCTATAGTTGGCCCATTCCAGCTAAAAATGGGTTTGTGCCTTTCAAGCCAAAAATGAGTTGGACTCCTCGCCAGAACACAATCAACTGTGCCCTAGTTCAAAATGTCTTCAACTGTGCAATTTCTAATTCATATACCTGAATCTCAGTCGGGTATAATAATTGAGCTATGGTTATAATCAGTGTGGCTATTGCTCAGGATCTAATGCTAATCAACACCAAGTTGGCAAAATGCGTAATTTGTGACGTCAGATTTAGGGACTTCTATGACTAGCCTGCCGGGTCATGGAGTTCATTCAGCAAGGCTGATTTATGTTCTTTTCTTCCAGATACGACGTATTTTGAATGGCTCGACTTCGACCCAAGTGTTGAGAGATTTGGAAATATCTCTGAGGACGAATAGCATTGGGTAGGTAGCCAATATCACCAATGCAACTTTTTTTTCTACTTTTGTTGTTGGGGTTTTTGTCGTTGTTGAATGTGTCTCAGAAACACCATCTAAAATCATTATTTATCTTTTTGTTTGTAACGAGACGTAATAATTTATGTACATGGGATTACAATACGAGAAAACATAGGAAAACGAAGTAATTCATAGCCGGTGAAAAAAAAGAAGAAAAATGGGAATATTTCAGCCAAGACCCCAACTCAGCTGTCCTCATTGCGAAAAATAAGAATAGAAGGCCTATAAAAGCCCATCAAACAAAATAAAAAGAGAAACACAAAAATGAAAAATGTAGTTTACCATTTCAAACGAATAGTATAAGGTGAACATTGCTAGTGAGTTACGGCTATTTTCATAATGACGAATTTTTCTTGAGGTAGGTTGGGATAGGCAGGGACGAATCTCCAGTACTTTAATTGTGGGGGGGGGGCAAGAGGTGTTCATATCCGGATAGTCAGTGGGCGTGGGATGTGTAATATTTGTTTCCAAGTTATTTGGGGGGAGGCATCTGCCCCCCTTGCCACCCCCAAACAACGCCCCCTGGTGATAGGGGTCCAATTTCACTTTGGCAACCTGCTTACACGCTTCCAGTGAAAATATGTCTTGATCTGGGCCAATTTTGAGTTCGGTTCAACTTCAGCTTAGAGTTGAAATGTCTGTTTTTATTTGCGGCTGGAAAGTTTTGTTTGAAAGTGAAAAGACGAACTATTAGATGTTCAATAGCCTACTGAAAGAGTGTATTTTTGGCGTTCTAATTTAAGTAAACATTCAGGGGAGTTTTTTTCGAAGAAAATTTAGGAAGATTTTAGAGAATATTCTTTCAATCAAACATTCTACCCAGAATTTATTGACGTCGCTTGGTGGTTTTGCTCGAAGGCTAAATAAAAAAGAACAAACAAGTTTTTTCACCTGAAAGTAAGGAGCAACATTAATACTTGGAACGAACAGGCAAATATTACATATATGAGGAAAATTGCCTCCTCCTCAACACCTCGCTCTTTACGCTAAAGTTTTTTAGTACTTTTAAAAAAAGCTTCTTATTGTTCTAATTAAACGACCCTTGTGTTTCAGGAGTCGTTCTTAAAGAATTGGGACACAATTCAAAATAGTTCGTTACCACGAACTGTTTGATTGCCACCCTTTTTTGGAATTTGTCTTTACATAAAGCTCTGATGTAAAATGGTAATTGTCAAAACCACGGTAGTTTTTTTTTATGTATAGATATTTTTTTTCAAATTATTTTGCTTTTATAAGCCAACGTTAGTTGGCCAGTGATTGATAAGCAAAATCGGTTGGTCTGTAATTAAAATTAGTAGCTTTTTAAACTTGTTTAAACTTATTAGAGTTGGTTGATTTTGTAAGGCAACATTACTTGGGAAAATAGTTAGTAAGCCAAATTAATCGGCCTTTTATTAAAAATCAGCCGTCTTCTAATTTGAATCTATTAGATTAGTTGGCTTTTCTAGACCAAGATTAGTCGGCTAACATAGTTGGCAAGCTACATTAAGGATGGTGGGGGTAAAGCAACCTAACCTTACCCCTTCTCCCAATGTGCAAATATATAGCCCAAATTATACAAGTCCAATGCATTCTGTCACCCGCCATTTGTCTTTGTGGCTATAAAACCGGTTTTCTCAGATCTTACATTCAGCAAGCTCCTCGACTGTGATTGGTATAATACGTAAGTACCTTAAAATTAGTCTATTTTTTTTATAAATTGATGGGTCTGTATTAAAGTAAATTAAATCTAAAATGTGAAAAATATTGGTAAATGTCATTAAACGGTAAATTACTCAGGAATCCAAATTAATTGACTTGTATTTAAAATTAATTGTGTTTTTTTTTGTATAAATGTATTAAGTGAACTAAAGGTGAGTTAACACAAAAGATGGTAAACACAATAAGACGGTTTAACGGTAAAATGAGTAGTAAGCCGATTTTTTTCGCCTTTTAGAATTATCGTTTAATTTCTTTTTATAAATACATGGCTATGTATTAAAGTGAACTAAAGCTATGTTATAACGAAGATAGTAAATCCTATCGCGCGAAAACAACCAAGCGATGTCTTTGTGTGAAATCCGGCTGTGTTCATGATTGAACGGACACTTCCATGACTCACTTGATATTCTCTTTTAGGGTTGTTCGAGAACACCTTTGAAAATGGAATTATATACTGAACACATTAACATGGGGAATTTTCTGAAGAAAGTGAGACTTAAGTGAATATTTGGCTATACGACAAATATTTGCCTTCAGCGAAATATAAGACGAGATCTAGAAAAAAAAACTAATAAAAAATAAGACTCACCCATAAAAATTTTCAATAAAATAACCATGAGCTAAAAGCCAACCAATCAAATATGTGACAGAGCCTTAGCTTCCTTACCTCATAAAAAATTATCTTATATTTTCTTTTGTATAAAAAGTCAGGTAAGGTAGCCTACAGTAATTTAAAAGTAAAAATCAAAGAAGACGAGTAAAATATCAAACTTACTCATAAAACTGCTCGATAAAATAGAGAGGAACTAGAAACAGAAAACTAATTTAACAAGCCTTAGCTTCATCACTTTATAAAAGTTCAGGTAAAGCTGAAAAATAATACTATTCATTCATACCAGATTGTTTTGTAAAAAATTTAAGGGGATTCGATGCTTTAAAAACATTTTGCGAGTCTAAGTGTCGGCTCACCGTCTCAAGGACAAAGGGCCTGTTAGCAAACTTCCCCAACGTCAAAGAGAACTCCCAAAGCAATTTTGGTACAAAATTAAATGGGATCTTAAATGTGCCAACAGTTAGAAAAGCTAACGATAGGCTAGTTTAACATAACGACAATACATAAGTTCTTACTAATTGTTGAGTAAAGTACTGATTATTCAATGTACATACAGCATAATAATATACATCCTGAGTCGACAAGGTTTTCAATCTTGGCGGGTAGCACAGCAGGAAACTCGCAATGCTGTCAAATCTATGATGGAAGGCGTCAGGACATCGACACGCAGGACCACTACCGTCAGGACATCGACAGTCGCAATCGCTACCCGTCAGAACGTCGACAGTCATAACATCGACAGTCACAATCGCTACCCGTCAGTACGTCGACAGTCATAACATCGACACGTCAGGACATCGACAAAATCCGTCATAACATCTAAAATTTTAAAACTTTAGTTTTTTTGGGGTTTAGGGGGGGGGAAGGTACCTAGGTTAGTTTACGTATTTAATATATGCTATGCTTTACCCCACCTCCCTGATGTGCTAATATATAGCCGAAATTTGTTTCCAAACTATTATACTTATTACTATTATATAAACTTATAATTGTTTTTGTCGATGTCCTGACGTGTCGATGTTATGACTGTTGACGTTCTGACGGTAGCGATTGTGACTGTCGATAAACTGACGTGTCGATGTTATGACTATCAATGTCCTGACGCATCGATGTCATGACTGTCGATGTCCTGACGTGTCGATGTTATGATTGTCGACGTTCTGACGGTAGGCGATTGTGACTGTCGATGTCCTGACGTGTCGATGTTATGACTGTCGACGTTCTGACAGATTTTCCTTGTCGATGAAATGACGTTTAGTGCTTTTAACGGTTATATGAAATGGTAGCACCTCTTACCTCCTTTGATCTGATTTTTTAAAGTACCAAGGGACACCCAAAATGAAAACACATTTAGCCCTCTTAATCTATTTTAGGTCTATTCATACCTGAAAATCCGGGTTTCCTACGAGTTTTGTTTAGCTGCTATTAGCATTTTTAGTTTGAATAAATTCGCAAAAACATTGTTGTCAATAATAAAACAACGATAAACTTCAGAGCTGAATAATATTAGCGAAAAACTATTTCCTACGAATCCGACACTGTTTTTCATTTGTGAAAATTCAAATTTACAAAATCTGTTGATTGTTATATATATATTAGTGAAAATACATTTTGTGAAAAAATATGACCTCAAGTTCAGAAAGTGACTATTCTGATGTGTCAGAAAATATAAGCGCTAGATGGTATGCAAGATACCATTTCAGGATACTTGTTCCCAGCTAGACCCCGACGCCGTGCCGGCGGATTGATCAAACGCCGCCGACGAGAGGCTTGGCGCCACCGAAGTGTCGTAATGCCAACGGCGCGCTGCAGGCACGCCGCCGCCGCCGACAGAGGCGGCGGCGTTCGGTCGATTTCAAATTAATTTTGCGGCAATTCTTTATTGCGTCAACCGCAAATATTCGGAGCTTTTCCTTCTTGTGTGGTTAGTATTTCGATTTTCCTGATTAGAAATCAAGCAGGGCTTGTACTATCCCCGAATTTTCGGGTATTTCCCCGAAAATCTATGCGTCACCCCGAAAAAAAATTTGGTTCCCCGAATCCCCGAAAACCACGCAATCACGGTGCCACCCCTAGCGATTTATCACCAGTGACTTTCCCTGCCAAATATTACTTGGCATACCATAATTCTTCACTACTCTCTTGTTCATTAATTTTCGTCTCTTTTGTTACTTTGCATAAAAAGAGACAGATGCAATTGCCAATATTGCAATATACACAGTTCTTCATATGTTGACAAAAAACAGGATCGTCTTTATGAAATGAGTTCAAATCATTTCGAATGCAGTTTCCCAATCGCTATTTCTTACATCGTTTGTAGTCAAGAATTTTATTTTCAAGTTGAATCCCAAAAAAAACCTTCTATTGTGACAAATTTAGCTATAGACTAAGCTATGTACAAGGTTTGGGAATTAAAGATTGAACTGGAAGTTACCTAAAAAATATGATTCAAAAATAAATTGTAAATTATTGAATATAGGACGGGGGATAGGGGGCTATCATTTTTAAATGATAATGCCTCATTTTTTTTTTGAAAGCGGGGATGCCAAAAGGTTAATTATTTTTTTCATTTAAAATGGAGACAGAAGAAAAAGATATCAAATTCCCTAGGAAACCATTGAAATATTTTGATAGACCCAAGGCCCCCCATTAGGACTTGTTCATTGTCTTGGGTATTTTGCGACTTCTCATAGGCTACTGGCCTAATTTGGCTTTTGTGTGTGCTCCCTTTTAATTGTATTCTTTGGATCTTGTTGAATGCACGGCAAATCTATGACTCAGTTTTCCAATAATTTGAGGTATATCTGAGTAATTTTGACATTTTTGTTGTTGTCTTTGTACCCCCTTACTCATACCCTCAATTTTTTTCAAGGAACACAAAGCTTTTTTAATGTTATTTTGCATGTTTGTTTGAACCATATAGTGACCTAGTTAATTATTAAGTAACTTATTTTTCTAATGAAAGCTGAGACAGAATCCTATGAATGTGGTATCCAGAGGGGGGGGGGAGGGAAGTATTACATTTAAATGATAATATCTCGAAAATTTTTTTATTGAAAGCAGGGATCCCCAATTTTTTTTTCTAATTTAAAAGCAGAGATGGTATTTTATCAAGGTGGTATCCAGAGAGGGGGGGGGGAGTAGTGGGCTATAATATTTAAATCATAATACCCCATCGATTTTTTTAAAGAAGGGTGCCAATAAGTTAAATATTTTTGTTATTTAAAGCACAGACAGTATCCTATCAAGATAGTATAGAAGAGGGGGGGGGCATAGGGAGCTATTATATTTAAGTGATAGTACCTTGATAGTACCTGTTTTTAATACAAGATATCTTTTTAAGAATCCAAAAGAGCACAAAAAAAAAACAATCAATATCAAAGTCACCCATTTCAACTGTTTTAAATGTGATAGGCAAAGGGCATTATAAAAAAAATTAAACTTCTAAGTTCAAAGCTATATTCAAAGTTTTCTGATTAGCATAATTTAATATTAAGATGGTCTGGCCTAAAAAATAAGACACACGTATAGTCAGAACTCCATTGCAAATCCATATATAGCTAAATTTATAAAGACTCCCCCTCCCTCCCTCCCTCCATAATGGTGAAAAATATACCTGAATTATAAATCAACACCATATTTTTTGGTGTATAGCCTTGACTGCAGTTTTCAACAAAATTTAGCGTTTCAGCACAATTCAAAATAATGAGTATTTTTCATGCTCTTTTATAATTAAATAATCACTTTACAGGGACAATTAATTTTGAGCCATGAAGGGGCTAGAAGACTCAGAACAGCCCATAGAAACCTAGTAACCCTATGCTAAAAAATTTGCTTCTTTAAATAACTGGCTAAGGAGAAAAATAGGTCATATATAGCTGACTAATGATTGAAGCTGACTTAGGCTATATATATTTCCATATTAGGGGGGGGGGGGGGAGTAAAGCATAGGCTCGTGGTATCAACTTCAAAGTCTAATAACCATAATAATTTATTTATTATGAAGTAACTAAGCAAGAGTCTTTTATTCAGGCTCATCACTAAACAAAATATAACCCAGTTGTGCTGATGATCTGTATCTGGTAATTATGTCAGTGATTCAAATCCTCAAAATGTAAATGGGCAAAAATAACCAGTTAGCCATGATAAAATAAAAAGTAGCAAAATAGAAATAAGAAGGTATTTTTCAAAGTCTAACTGAGGCAACTGCTCCCCCCTCACATAATTGGCGCCCCAAAATTATGTGGCCTAATGCTGAATTAGAATAAACAGTGTACAATGGCAAGTACAAACAATACAATAATATATTGTATATGATTTCATAATACAATAATATATATTACATAATAACAATGACAGATAATGATCTAATAGTATTGATTTATTTAATCAACATATGTCATTCAGAGAAGCCATGACTCTCTAATTTTGTTCTTAATATAATTCCTGTTTTGTTCCACTAAATTTTTTGGTACTGTTCTAATATATGGGCAACATGCAAGAATGCAACTTGAGAAAAGCCAAGAACAGATAACATTACCCAGTAATTTCCTATCTTATGCTCTATAAACAAGGGGTTTCTCACTCCAGGAACTATATTCAAGCTTAGTTTTTTGGGGTTTAGGAGGAAAAAAGGTACCTAGGTTAGTTTAAGTTATGTATTTATTATATGCTATGCTTTACCCCCACCCTCCTAATGTGCAAATATACAGCCAAAAATTTGTTTCTAAACTATTATATTTTTATCCTATTTTGTTTTATTTCACTAGCATTACCAAACTTCACTTCTCGCATGTTCCCCAGATATTAGAACAGTACCTTTTTTTTCCTGCATTGCTTTAGTATAACAGTGTGACATCCTTTTCACTAATAAATACCCATAATTTTTTGAAGGCCTATAGGATATATGTTCTGAAAATTCAATCAATTATTATTATTGTTGCTGGTCTGCCTGTGAGTATTTGATGTTCATATGTTAGTCCTAAAACTCAGCTGCCCTTGCCTGAGACTATAGGCAGGCAGACCTTATGTCACTTGTTCACCTGCAAATCCAGGCAACTTGTTGGGTCAACCAATTTTGAATGAATTTTGTGTTAGTGTAACTGTCTGAGCTTATAAACTGGGTTGCCTGTTTAAGACTTTAGGCAGGTAGACCCTATGCCACTTGTTTGCACACAAGGCCAGGCAACTTTTCAGTCAACCAATTTTCAATTAACTCTGTTTTAGTGTAACTGTCTTGGCTTATAGATTGGGTTTTCTGACTGAGGACCGCAAGTCCAGGTGACTTAGTGGTCATGTTAATCCTAAAACTTGGTCAAAATGCCTTAGACTCTAGGCGGACAGGCCTACTTGGAAAGTCTACTTGAATTACAATAGAGATGACTAAGATTTTTGGGCTGACTCACAACAGACAATGTCTATGGAACTTGCTGATGAAGAAGCATCCTAAGCCTAATTTTCCTGGCCACATAAATTCTCAAGGTTGACTAAGTTTTAGGATTGATATGTGACCACCAAGTTGCCTGAACTGCAATTGGAACTATGAAAAAGCCATCTGTATGACTTTGTTGTTTTCTCTATGTATCAGTGGGGTAATGTAATTTCTTTTGTATGACATTTTAGTGGATCATATATTAAATAAGAAAACAAAAAGCATTCTGTATAACTTTATTCATGTTTCTCTATAATAATTTGATGTTTAAAAAGTCATAGAGAAGACTTTATATCATTCTCCATGTTTAAAGGAAACACAATAGGCTATTGCCTATTGTTTGATTTTATAGTGCTTTGTATATAAGAGTAAATGACAATATTTGTTGCTTAGAGTATAAAGAACCAATGACTTTAATAGGCCTAGTCAAACAGTGCTCACCCAAGTAGGCTAATTTGTATTTCTAATATAAAAAAGAATAAAAGGTATATGCTACTATTATATAGTAACTATGAGGTAGATTTATATCAAAATATTCAAGCAAATCACACAGCCTACTAGGTGTCTTACCTTAGCCTACATAAGGTAGGTTATCAGTGGAAGTCATTAGGTCTGCAAAACTACCAATAGGGTAGCCTATATATTGATACTTTCTTTTAGAATCATTAATGTTTACCTTTACACTGCTTCATGGTTAAAAGATCCTGGAATGCCAAAAATCCTAGTAACATCAAGACTAGGCCTAGTCTAGCCAAGCTCTTTTCAAGAAGCATTCCTTAAAAGTATTTTTTTCAAAGAAAAGAGCTTTGCTGAACTAGGTTCCGATTTCTGTTTTACCAGAACATACAAGAAAACAACACTTTCTAAGGCTATATGCTGATTTATTTTTTTTTTTGGTCATTTTCTGCTGTTTAACAGCACACGTTCTTTATTTTTGTGAAATTGGCCACGAACTTGCGTATTGGAATACATTATGTGAACAGGTGATCTTTCTCCTTAAAAAATGAATTATCGGTTTTTCACACTAATTTAAGATGTATATGGCTGTGTAAGTTTGCAATTGACCAATTTAATGAATTAGTTTCATTTTAGGTGTCCTTGGTACTTTAAGGTTTTCCAAGCAGGTATGCTAGAATATCTTAAGGACTGCCCTTCCCTGAACTGAAAAAAATTCTGCTCCGTTCAATCTAAAAGACAGAATTCGCTTTTTCTAATTATATAAGTTTATTTCTCTAAGAATTCCAGAAAAGTAGGGGTTGGTTTTAGTTTATTATATATTTATATATTATTTTATAGTTTATTATAATTATTATCTATATTATAGTTTTTATATAGTTTATTATATAAGTTATGGCAAGAGCGCCCAATCCATTCTAAATAGTTTGCCACACAAAAACTAAAAAGTGTATAATGGACGATATAGGGTGATCTTTCAAGGTATTAATTAAAAAAAAAAAAAAACTTTCCGAAAAATAAGTTTTTCAAAGAAAAGTAAAGGCCATTTTAAACTTAAGCTCAGCAGATACAAATACCTGTTAAAATTCAAAACTCAGAACGACCAGAAATTACTATTAAAGAGTAAATGAAACCCAAAACGAAAAGAAATTAAATAAACAATCATAGCAAAAAACATACAACAAGTAATAATAAAATGAATAAATAGATCTTAAAGCGAGTAATGCTTAAATTGAATATGAAAATCAAGCTTAAAAACGAAAAAAAAAAAAATTCTATTGAAGTATAAATGAAACTTAAAACGAAGAGAAATTAAATAAACAATCAATGCAAACAAAACATACAATAGATATTAATGTAAATTAATAAATAAATCTTAAAACGAGTGAAACTTAAATTGAATATGCAAGTCAAGCTTGAAACGGACAAAAAATCACTACAAACAAGAGTTTGGGTATCGCCTCCTTCTCTCACTGTAAAAGTCTAAAACCTACTGCGTCATTGCGCTTCCATCTGAAGTGCCTCTGGAAAAAAAAAATAATAAATAAATAAATAATAAAACATTGGAGCCGTATGGCTTTACTATAGGCAACGCTATAGCATTGCCTCTGATACCAGACAAATACATTAAAGTGATTAGTGCTATGTACACGAATAACACTGCTGCGGTTAAAGGTAGGAAATGAGATTAGCAGCTGGTTTCGTATTAAATCAGGAATTGTTGTGTCAGTTGTTGTGTTCTATCCCCCTTTATATGGATCATTTTGATGGATTTCGTCTTAAGAAGCACAATAAAGGCAATGGAAGACCACGGTGTCAAATGAAGAGGAAAAACTTTACTTGTCCCAGTTTAGAATATCTGGTAGATTTGAAGATATTCACTTTCTTCCCTTCTACTCTCTTCTCTCCAACAGCATAACATACGTCTCGTGTCCCTCTCAAAATTTTCAGTTTTGCCAAGCGCTAAGAACTTTAGTTGACATGATAGATTGTTTGCTTTTCAGTAACTTGTTAGACTAACATTGTTTAAATAATCAGAATATCACTGGTAACGTTTATTTATTCAAAAGGTGACGTCATTTCAGTCGTGTAGTATGGTAGCTAAAAAAGGCTGACTTCTGATGACGTCATTTGACATAATTTTTCCCCTTTTTGTTTTAGGTCAATTTAGGAAATTTATTTGGGATGGACGTCATGTAAAATGAACTGCATTAGATAAAACCTTCTGTACGCTCCTATCTACAAAATTTCTTTGATCATGGGTTAATGAAGATGATGTGCATCCAAATTTCACGTTTCAACCCCCCTCCCCAACTCCTCCCAATAAAAGTTAACAGTAAAAGGGTTAAGTTTTCATTTCATTTAGTTGTAAATTGAAAGTCGGCGTGGTCAAAGAAACATCGTATGTAAATTAAAAGTAAATTTCATCACAAAGAGTAGAAGAAGGGATGGTAGTATTTCTTTGAGCATCACTCATTTTTTTTTAAGTGCAGCTTTGATAGATTTTGTTGTTTGATTAGTGGCCGTTTACTTCTTGTAGTCTCTGTCGATAGACACCCGAGTCTTTATACGTGCAAATAAAGTCTGAATAAAAATCCTTGGTCACGATTCATGTCATATAATCTTTTTTGTTTTGCCATATATGGTGTAATGCAAAGTATTATATAATCTTTTAATGGGGAGGCGAAACAAAATATTATAGGGCTGGTCGAAGATTCAAAAAGTAGGCACAAAGACCAAACTTATAGAAGCTTTATAGGGAACTTATCTAGACTGATGGGGAAGTCTCATCATTTCCATTCCATTTTTTCCTAACAGTCTTCTCTCTTTTCCATTCGATTTAATCTGATAATCATTCCAATAAAAAGTTCTAGGCGTATTCTCCCTGGAATATTCTCCTTTTGACCCCCCCCCCCCCCCATGGGAAAATTAGCAAAGCCATTAGTTGTACAGTTTGCAAAATTACCAAAATTACAAAAAGGAAGTATGATAACCAAAAATGAAGAAAAGGATGAATTTCGGGATATTCTACTAATTCCAAAATAGAGGCAGAATGCATGGTTTAGAATAACCATATAGTATTTGTTTTATATTTTTCATTGATGTTAATTCTTTTTCGTGTTTTGGGGATTGACTTGTCATAACTGGGTAATATAAATGTTTAATATAAAAGAAAATAATTTTGAAAATATGAAATTAGGTGCAACTGAAGAAGAGTTGCACTCTGATGAAAGTACATAGAGATAACAGGCTGGGACTAAGAAGTACGAGTGATTACTTCCCATGGACTTGGTCCGTTACCAACCAGAGGCGTCACTTGCCAAAATGTTCGGGGAAGGGAGACAGGGGCTCTTAAGGAAAGGCTGCTCATTTTTTCTATTTGATTCTGGTAATATTACTGTGAAATTACTTAATAAAAACAAAAAAACATGCATCTGCTATATTTTTTTTCTGGATACAAAACAAAAATTCATGATTTTGTAGATAGCGGCTTGAAACGTCCACAGAAGGGTCATCTAATATTTTTCTGATATGCTGAATATAATATGCTGAATTCAATGGTGTGATTTTCATCACACCACAAACAGCTTTGTTAGACTGTTTCCCATATTTCTTGAAAATCAGGCAAAATTTCTCAGGCTCGTGGCGGAGTTGATGCGTAACATTAAACTTCATGAGTCATAGGCGCTTTACTGAAAAAAACTATATGCGTCTTGAACAGTCTTGAAAAGTATAAACAACATCAAATTGAATATTTGACGTATAATGATATTTATTGTTAAAAGATCCATCCGTTCAAAAATTTATTTTCACTATAATTTTATTTTTATTTTCAATGCTGTAAGAACTGGAAAGGAAAATATTTATAATATAGTTCGTTTTCAGTTAAGCGCCAATTCAACAGAAAATATGTGCCATAAAATTGGTTTTCAGTAAAGCGCCAATGACGCAGTAGGTTTTAGACTCTTACAGTCATAGAAGGAGGTCATACCCAAATTCTTGTTTATTGTAATTTTTGTTCGTTTTCAAGCTTGATTTGAATATTCAATTTAAGTTTCACTCGTTTTAAGGTTATTTATTAATTTACATTAATATTTATTGTCTGTTTGTTTGCATTGATTGTTTATCTAATTTCTGTTCGTTTTAAGTTTCATTTTTTCTCGATAGGAATATATTTTTTTTCGTTTTAAGCTTGATTTTGATATTCAATCTAAGCAATACTCGCTTTAAGATCTATTTATTTATTTATTTATATTAGTACTTGTTGTATGTGTTTTGCTATGATTGTTATTTAATTTCTGTTCGTTTTTAGTTTCATTTATTCTTTAATAGTAATTTCTGGTCCTTTCGAGTTTGAATTTTAACAGGTATTTGTAGCTGCTGAGCTTAAGTTTAAAATGGCCTTTACTTTTCTTTGAAAAACTTATTTTTCGGAAAGTTCTTTTTAATTAATTTTTTTTTTTTTTTGATTGCAAAAAGTGTCAAGTTTTTAAAAATTCCTTATTTCAAAATCAAACTTAAAAAAAAAAAATATCAAATGTTCATCAAGGATCAAAACTGGTATCAAAGTAACAATATCAAAGTGAAAAATGGGTTTGTGTCAACCTCGGAGTTTTTGTTATCTGATGTTTTGAAACTATTTTTAACAAAATGGCTACCTCAAAATTTTATCGGATGGGTTTGGGGAAAAGGGCGTGGGAGGGGAGGGGGCTAATTAACCTTTGGTCTCTTTTGACTCTTTAAAAGTGAACTAGAACTTTTTTATTTTCAATCAAATGAGCCCTCTGAAGTTTATACGAGCGTCCCTTCTATAAGAACCATATATACCCCCAAAGTATAACTTACAACGCCTGTCCCTGGGCCCTGGGGGGCCATGTTGACCCCGGAGTTTTAATATCTGATTGTTGAATTATTCTTAACAAAATGATCACCTCAAATTTTTATCGGATGGGTTTATCCCTCCGATAAACCCAAAGGCGTGGAGGGCGGGAGGGGCTAGTTTCCCTCCGATCTTTTTTCACTCTGAGAAAATGAACTACAACTTTTAATTTCCATTCAAATGAACCCTCTCTGAAGTTTATACGAGTATCCCTTTCATAAGAACCACATACGGCCCCGGGACATAGCTTACAATGCCTGCCCCCCGACCCTGGGGGTTTGTGTCGACACAGGAGTTTTTGTTATCTGACCTTTGAAACTATTTTGGAAAAAAATGTCTCTTTCAAAGTTCTTATCGGATGGGTTTGAGGAAAATAGGGCGTGGAGACGGGGGCTAGTTGCCCTCTGATCTTTTTTGACTCTTAAAGAGTAAACAAGAACTTTCAATTTCCAATCTTATGAGCCCTCTCCGAAGTTTATACGAGCATACCTTCCATAAGAACCATATATGCCCCCAGAGCAATACTTACAACGTCTGCCGTGGGGCCTGGGGGAGGGGGGGGGGGGTTGTGTCGACACAGGAGTTTTTCTTTTCAGACCTTTGAACTATTTTTAAAGAAATGGTCATACGTAAAGGAGTTTTTGTTATATGATATTTGAACTACTTTTACAAAATGGCTACCTCAAATCTTTTATCAGATGTATTTGGGGGAAAAGGGCTGGGGGTCTAGTTGCCATCCGATCACTTTTGACTCTTAAAAAGGGCACTAGAACTCTCATTTTCCAATCGAATGAGCCACCTTTGAAGTTTGTACGACGACCCCTTCTATATGAAGTGCTCTGAAAAAAAATAAATGGAGTGTGAGGGGAGGCTAGCTGCCCTCCAATCACGTTTGATTCTTAAAAAGTGAATTACACCTTTCAATTTCCAATCAAATGAGCCCTCTATGAAGTTTATACGAACATCCCTTCCATAACAACCATATATGCCCCCAGGGCATAACACAACGCCTACCCCCGGGCTCTGGGGGGCTGTGTCGATACCGGAGTTTTTTGTTATCTGAACTTTGAACTATTTTTAACAAAATATCAATCTCAAATTTTTATCTGATGCATTTAGGGCGTGGATGGGGGGGGGGGGGCTAGTTGCCCTCCGATCTCTTTTGAATCTTAAAAAGTGAACAAGAACTTTCTATTTCCAATTAAATGAGCCCTTTCCGAAGTTTATTCGAGCATCCCTTTCATAAGAACTATATATGCCTCTAAGCATCACTCATAACGCCTGACTCCGGGCCTTGGGGGGTTGCTTCGACACAGGAATTTTTCTTATCTGACCTTTGAACTATTTTTAATGAAATGGCTATTATAAAAATTTTACCGGATGGGCTTGGGGAAAAAAAAAGTGTGTGTGTGTGTGTGTGGGGGGGGGGCTATTTGCATTGGATATCTTTTGACTCATAAAAATTGAACTAGAACTTTCAATTTCTAATCAACTGAGCCCTCTCTGAAGTTTATACGATCATCACTTTCATAAGAACCATATACGCCCCCAGGACAACACTTACAACGCCTATCCTCCGGGCCCTGGGCGGAGTTTTTGTTATCTGATTTTTGAACAATTCCAAAATACTGGTTATCTCAAAATTTGTAGCGGATGGGTTTGGGGAAAAAAAGGGCGAGGGGGGGGGGCTAGTAGCCCTTAACTCTCTTGACTCTTAAAAAGTGAACTAGAACTTTCAACTTCCAATCAAATGAGCCCTCTATGAAGTTTATACGACCATGCCTAAGAACCATACATGCTCTTAGGGCATAACCTAGAACGCCTTCCCTAGGCCCTGGGGGGTTGTATTGACACCGGAGTTTTTCTTATGCGACCTTCGAACTATTTTAACAAAATGTCTATCTCAAAATTTTCATCAGATGGGTTTGGAAAAAGAAGGCGTTGGGGGGGGGGGGGGGCTAGCTGCCGTCGGATCTCTTTTAACTATTAAAAGTGAGCTCGAACTTTCAATTTCCAATCAAATGAGCTCTCTCTGAAGTTTATACGAGCATCCCTTTCATAAGAACCATATATGCCCCAGGGCATAATTTACAACGCTTGCTCCTGGGCCCTGGGGGTTGTGACGAAACCTGAGTTTTGTTATCTAACGTTTGAGCAATTTATAACTTAATGGCTATCTCAAAATTTTTATTGGATGCATTTGGGGAAAAAAGGAGCGTAGGGGAGGGGGGGGGCTAGTTTGCCCTCCAATCTCTTTTGACTCTAAAAAACTGAACTAGAACTTTCAATTTCTAGTCAAATGAGCCCTCTCTGAAGTTTTTACAAACATCCCTTCAATAAGAACCATATATTCCCCCAGGGTATAACTTACAACTCCTGTCCCCTGGCCCTGGGGCAGGGGTGTCCCGAGGGGGGGGGGGGAGGGATGCGTCCCCCCATCTTTTTTGGCATTCGGTAAAATTTTCGCCGAAGGCAAAAATTTGGCCGAAATTGGCAAAATCGACCGAAATTAAGCTAAGTTCTTGATATCTGCAGAAAATTCGGCATAAATCAGATAGTGATTCGGTAAAAATTTACGAAGATCGCCCCCCCCCCCCCCCAGTAAAATGAACCTCAGGACGCCCCTGCCTGGGGGGCTGTGTCGACCCCGGAGTTTTCGTTATATGGTCTTTGAACTATTTAAAAAAAGGCTTTCTCAAAGTTCTTATCGGATGGGTTTGAGGGAAAAAGGGCGTGGGGGGGGGGGGGCTAGGTGCCCTCCAATCTCTTTTGAGACTTAAAAAGTGAACAAGAACTTTCAATTTCCAATCAAATTAGCCCTCTTTGAAGTTAATACGAGCATCCCTTCCATAAGACCCATATAAGCCCCCATGGGCTAACTTACAACGCCTACTCCCGGGCCCTGGGGGGTCGTGTCGACACCGGAATTTTTGTTGTATGATCTTTGAACTATTTTTTAACAAAATAGCTAACTCAAAACTTTTTTTGCATTTGGGAATAAAGGGTTTGGGGGGGGGGGGAAGCTGGTTACCCTCCGATATCTTTTGGAGCTTAAAAAGTCAACTAGAACTTTCAATTTCCAATCAAATGAGCCCTCTCTGAAGTTTATACGAGCATTCCTTCTATAAGAACCATATATGCCCC
This sequence comes from Artemia sinica, assembly GCA_027921565.1. Taxonomy (NCBI): domain Eukaryota; kingdom Metazoa; phylum Arthropoda; class Branchiopoda; order Anostraca; family Artemiidae; genus Artemia; species Artemia sinica. The sequence goes on from CM051259.1 coordinate 61,563,417, forward strand.
CAGGGCATAACTTATAACCCTTGCCCTGAAGACTGTGGGGGGATTGTCCTGCTCAAACATATAATTTCCAGAACTTTCAACCACGTTGAACAAAATGGCTGTATCAGCATTTTGATTGGATGTGTTTGGGGAAATTTGGGCGTGAGAGGAGGGTTAGTTGCCTTCCAATCACTTTCGACTATTAAAAAGGGAACTAGCCATTTAAATTTCCAATCGAATGAGCCCTTTCTGAAGTTTCTACGACAACGCTTTCTATAAAAACTTTATATGCCCCCAGGGCATAACTTACAAACTTTGCCCTGAGGGCTGTGGGGGGGGGGGGGGGCGCTGTTATCCTCAAAGATCTAATTTCCCGAATTTTCAACTACGCTGAAAAGAATGGCTATCTCAAAATTTTGATTGGATGTGTTTGGGGAAAAGGTGGGTGTGAAAGGAGGGTTAGTTGCCCTTCAATCACTTTGAACTAGCCCTTTGAATTTCCAATCGAATGAGTCCTTTTTGGACTCAATCGAATGAGTCCTCAATCGAATGAGTCCTCAATCGAAGTTTCTACGACAAAGCTTTCTATAAAAACCTTATATGCCCCAGGGCATAACTTACAATCCTTGCCCTTGAGGGCTCTGGGGGAGTCTCCTCCTTAAAAACATAATTTCTATCTGGAAATCAACTACGCTGAACAAAATGGCTATCTCAAAATTTGATTGGATGTGTTTGGGGAACTGGTGGGCGTGGAAGGGAAGGGGTGTTAGTTGCCTTCCAATCACTTTTGACCCTTAAAAAGGGCTCTAGAACTCTCGATTTCCAATCGAATGAGCCCCCTTTGAAGTTTCTACGACGACCCCTTCCATATGAAGTGCCTCTGGAAAAAAAATAATAATAATAAAACATTGGAACCGTACGGCCTTTACTATCGGAAACTGGTGGTCATGGTTGGGGTGGGGTGTCAGTTGCCTTCCAATCACTTTTGACCCTTAAAAGGGCACTATCCCTTGAAATTTCCAATCGAATGAGTCCTTTTTGTTGTTTCTACGACAAAGCTTTCTATAAAAACCTTATATGCCCCCAGGGCATAACTTACGACCCTTGCCCTGAGGGCTGTGGGGGAGTCTCCTCAAAAACATAATTTCGACATGGAAATCAACTACGCTGAACAAAATGGCTATCTCAAAATTTTGATTGGATGTGTTTGAGGAACTGGTGGGCGTGGAAGAGGTGTTAGTTGCCTTCCAATCACTTTTGACCCTTAAAAAGGGGACTAGAACTGTCAATTCCAATCGAATGAGCCCCCTTTGAAGTTTCTACGACCACCCCCTTCCATATGAAGTGCCTCTGGAAAAAAAAAATAAAACATCGGCGCCGTATGGCCTTCACTATAGGCAACGCTATATTGTTGCCTCTGATTAAATCCCCTTAAGCAGTGCCTCATTGAAATGCATGTTATTTTTGTGTGTTTGGATACAGGCTCACTTTGATTGGCTATAATTTCTATACATTTAGTAAATTTAAAGAAACTTGTGTTTCATGTACAATTTGAGACATTCTCAAAATTGACTGATGAACTTAAATAACAGACCTCGTTGATTTTTTTAACCATTGTTTTGCCGGGGAGTGAAGCAAAATTTTTCAAGTTTAAGTCGAAGTGGAAGCCAGCCGAATATTCGGCCAACGAAATACCTTTTTTCTTTTATGACTCGGTACTTTAAAAGGTCTAGAGGCAACCTGTATTAAACTTCTCAATCATATTTTATTATCAACAATTTAATGATTTCTGAAAGTGGGGCAATAAGCTTAAACAACAGGGATTTATTCTAGGATCGAGATTTAAGTCTAGACAGAAGATTTGAACAAGCCTCGTAAAGTTTAGCTAAGACTCTAGGTTCTAAGGCCCTGTCAATATTTAATTTTTGAGTTTTTAGTTCATTTTTATTTTATAGAAGTTGTTTTTTAAGGGAGTTAAATTTTTTATTGGCTTCTTTATTTTAGTTTTGTCCTCTATTTCACTGAAGATGGCCATTTGCCACATAGCCGAAATATTCGCAAAGGCTTCATTTTAATTATTGTTTTTAGAAAATTCATCGTTCCATGTGACTTTTTTCTATGATGGAAAAGCAGTGTGGTCTTATTCACTTAATACTTTTAGGTGGTTTTAAGAATTCTTGAATTCACTTTCAGAATTCCTGACCTCTTTTGGAGAATTCGTGAATTCACTTGAGAATTCTTGGAGTCGGTTGGGGGATTCTCCTCCCGTATTTATTTGGAAAATTCCTGAATTAATTTTGAGAATTCCTGAATCCGCTTGGGGAATTCCTGAAATGATTTGGATAAATTATTGAATTCTTTTGGGGAACTCATGAGTTCATTTCGAGAATTCCTGAACTCAGGTGGGGGAGTTCCGGACCTTTTTGGAAGAATTCCTGAATTGGTTTGGAAAATTTTCGGAATCACTTGGTGAATACCGAAATTCACTTCCTGACACAAAATTCCTGAATTCACTATTACAATTCTTGAATTGACTTGGATATTTTCTGGACTCAATCGTGGCTAAATTGATTTGGAGAATTATTGAATTCATTTGCAGAACTCCGGAATTCTTTTGGAGAATTCCTGAATTCAGGTGGGAATTCCTGAATTTTTTGGAAGAATTCTTGAATTGATTTTCAGAATTCTTGGATTCATTTGGAGAGTTTTCTGAATTCGCTAATTGAATTCCTGAATTCACTTGGATAATTCCTGATATCGGCTGGAGAACACTTTAGTACCAAAAAATTCCAGAAGCTCAGATAGCATTTTCTTTCAGGTGGGTTCGAGAATTCCTCAACGATGAAAACAAGGGACTTGAAATACTTGTCGACTACTTAAGTTTCCGTTTGCTCATGATGAAGTAAGTTAGTAAATCTTTATGTAAGTGTTCTGATCTAATAACATAGGTGCTTGCAAGGGAGGGGAACAAAACAAGTTTCTGCCCCCCTTTTTTGGGAAACCAAAAATGTACAAAAAGTTGAGCATTGTGCAATATTTGACAGTATTTGGCATATTTTGGGCTAATAAGGCTTTTTGATCAACTTCTTTTATAGAGTGTTAACCCCTTCCCCCCTCGGGAAAACTCCCCTCTTTGGCCAGAGTGGCCCAAGAGGTGTTGCTTAAAACGTACAAAGGCTTTGTGCCCAACCCCTTTTAAAGTGTGTCATACCCCTCCCTCCCCCCTCTTTGGCCAGAGTGGCCCAAGAGGTTGTTGCTTAAAACGTATAAAGGCTTTGTGCCCAACTCCTTTTAAAGTGTGTCATACCCTCCCTCCCCCCTATTCTGGGGAAGAGTACTCTTGGGCCAATGTGGCAGTCAAATGGAAATTTGGCATCGCAGATATTGGGTCTGAATTTATTCAGACTGTGAAAATGTTCTTAAGTTTTTTTGTGCAAAAACGAAAATATATTCAAGGGTTAAAAGTAATATTATCAGAAAATTAAAATAACTTTTGACCTTGACCCTAACTCTTGATAAAGTTGAGATACTAAAAGAAATCAGAAAAAAGACAAGACAACTTATCTATATGATTTTATTATTAGTCAACAGAGATGTCTTTTAAACTTCAAATTGCTTGCCTTTTGTGTGTATATATATATATATATATATATATATATATATATATATATATATATATATAATATATATATATATATATATATATATATATACATATATATATATATATATATATATATATATATATATATATATATATATATATATATATATATATATATATATATATATATATATATATATATATATATATATATTATATATATATATATATATATATATATATATATATATATATATATATATATATATATATATATATATATATATATCGATATATATATATATATATATATATATATATATATATATATATATATATATATCTATATATATATATATATATATATATATATATATATATATATATTATATATATATATATATATATATATATATATATATATATATATAATATATATATATATATATATATATATATATATATATATATATATATTATATATATATATATATATATATATATATATATATATATATATATATATATATATATATATATATATATATATATATATATATATATATATATATATATATATATATATATATATATAGGACTTTTCCAAACGTATGAAGACTTTTTTCCAAAATTCAAAAATATCTTTGTTAAGGGGGGCAATATACAAAGTTTTTTTTAGAATTCAAGTTTATTCTGAATTATTGATATTTTAAGCATAATCCGAAAATGGAGAGGATCTCTCCCTTTATTTATGCTAAAAATATACGTACTTAAACAAAGACGTACGCCTTACACAGCTACCCAAAAAAAGAGCCAAAACGTAGTGCAATATTAACTGGTGTTTGTGGTATAGTATGGGCTCATGGTCCCTCAAACATCCCCCCCCTCCACACACGCCAGTTTTTTAGTAGATAGGCAGGCAACTTGCACTCTTTTGTACTAGAATGACGCAAATATTTTTATAGTGCATAATTGGAAAAGTAAGGTAGGTCAGTGGTCCCTCTTCTAGCAGAAAGATATGCATATTGCATCTGTGGTATGTGGTATAACCCCTACAAAATTGTCCAGCATCAAGGGAAGAATTCTAAAGGCAGTACAAAGTCTGTAGAAACAGGCAGGAGCAGGCGGGTCGTGACACTGTACAAAAGAAACGAAACGTTTAGTAAAAATGGGGAATTGCAAAATAAAAGAATAAAAAAAAAAAACATACTCATGGTCACGGTTTATGATGATAAAAGTATCCTTAGGGCATATGCATTTTGGTGCTTGAATCTCTTTCTAGTTTCGAAGAGTTAATTTTGACTATTGTTGGAACGGGATTTAACGATTGTCACCGAACACTCGGACCTACAATTTATTTGATACTAGCTTCTTAACCTGTAAATATTTAACTGCATCAAGGATCTTTGCCGGAAAAATGGTGAATAAAACGCAATTAAAACTCTAGTTTTAAGAAGGTGTAGCCTGAAATGTACTTTCTTTTCAATTTGTGATGAAAATGGAATAACTGTGGTTAATTGTATTTCTTCAAGTCCCCCACCCCCCTCTCCTACAAGAAAAAATCTATCCTTAGAGTTGTACCGGTGTGCAGGTGTGGTGTCAGAATCTCCTTACGTATCCTGTATGCCCAAGTGGCCGCTTGTAGCGCTTTTTTTTCTGGGGTGTGCGTGTGTTTGCCATATTACAAAAGCAAATTAAGTTATTTTCCCAAATATACTACATTATATTTGACTTTTTTTTAAGTTTCAATGTGCATTCAACCTTAATATGTAAACTCGTTAATAAACGATAATTAACCTTTTGACTTGATTTTTTAATCGTTTGACTTAATTTTTTTGACATTTTCCGTGTTATCATGTAATGAAATATGTTTTTAATATATATTGGATATTGAAAGGTTTATCAATTAAAAAAAAAAAAGAAAAATAAGAAAAGAATATAAAAAAAGACTGAAGAAAATGATTTTTTGAAAAAATGCATAGAAATAAAATTATTTGCGTGTCCCCCTAAATCTTTTTTGACGCATCAGCTTGCTCACCCAAATAAATATTTAACCCCCTCCTTACTGGTCAGGGTTAGCATATTAGAGACGCCAATGTTAAGTTTTTGAAAGTCAAGAGCCACAAATATTTCTTGGATAGGGGGGGGGGGGCTGAAACCTCAGCCAAACTTTTTTTTTTAATTCAGATTCCTGAAGGTTTCCAGTCGTTTGGAGCGAATTTTATATGCTTTGGGACCTTCTGAGGTGGTGTATGGACTACTCAAGAATGGTGCCTGATTCGTACAATTATTTCTAGGAATGAATTTCGATCGGCAGGATCTCTTGAGAACATATGTGAAGAGAAGTCGGGAAGTAACTCGGATTTGAGTAATAGCATACCCAAAATTGAGTCAGCCAAGGATGTTATTCTGAGAAGAAGCTCCACGTTGTTGAGGACACCAACTCGAGTCCGAAAGGTCATAAAACAAGCGAATAAAATTGAAAATTGGCGATGCTGAGGATGATGTTCACATATGTATAATGTGTATGAGAGCTATTATGAATAATAAGGTAATTAGTTAACTTTGGTAATTTTTGTATATTAGCTATTTTGAGTTCTATATCTCTACGCATAGGAAATTACGGGGAATTTAACTCCCTCAAATCGCCAATTTTTTCGAAACAAATATAAAGGAAATCATAACGTGGCAGCTGGCATGGGTGTATGTAGCTTCCTGTGTAGGGGAAGGGGGGCATCCAATTCTGTGATGAAGGGCGAGGGGGGGGCTGAAGTTATATTGGCAGTTCACAAAACCTTACATTGCCAGCAAGTTCTATCATTCCTATGAAGTCTTTATTAATAAGTCATCACCAAAAATCATAAATCATCAATAAGCTTCAGCATTAATATTCTTGGATTAGAGCTGAATCTTTCCAAGTGTTATGGATAATTGCTTTTTTGTTTGACTTTTATTTTGTCATTCCAGTATTTATTTCCAGCTTTTTCAACCATCTACATTTTATTAACTGCTTTTTTAGCCATCTACCTTTTTTCCACTGCTTTTTCAGCCATCTGCTTTTTCAGCCATCTTGTATAAATTTAAAGTTCTAGGAGGGGGGGGGGCAGCTGCCCTCGCTCGTACGCCCGTGGCAGCTGGCAATTGTCACGTGATACGGGATTACATACACGAAGTCCTCTTTGGTTGCATTCTAGGGTCAGCAAAAAGTAACTTAAAGTGATGAAAAACTAACTTTCTCGTTCCAACTAACATTGCCGCAAGAACTGAAACGACAGAAAACTAACTTCGGATTTACTTTTTATTAACTTTTACTAAAGATAGTTTCTTCAGTGAACTGTGCATCATTATCATCATTGGTATTACTGTCGGTTGAAGCATATTGAAAGTACGAAAGTATTATTAGACTAAATTATAATGAAAGAGTCCTGAATACAATTGACACTCATGCACATTATACCCTTAGAAACCTAGTAAGCCTGTAGTTGTTTCACAACCGTTCCCGGTGGATGTCAACTTCAATTGACTTCTATTAAAGTAAAGTTACTACGGTTTACAACCTGATTCCATTTGTAGAATTATTAGTTCTGTTCTTTTAAAGAATTAAAAGTTCAAAGCCACTTCGCAGAAATATTTTCAGTGTGACAAAAAGCACGAAGAAAATATAATTTTTGTTTTGTTTTGCTACTACTACTACTACTACTACTACTAAAAATTCACTTCAGCACAAAGCCGTCTGTGACCAACGCAGCTACGCACGCTCCGGCTCCATCCCAATCTATTCAAAGCCTTCCTCTTTATAGCCTCCCAGGAAGTTCTCATTTCCCTTGAATATTTCCTTACGACATCCTCCCCACCCCGTCGGGGACAACCTGATAACCGCAAAGGGACAATCTTTGGCTATCTGTCATTCTTCATCCGCAGACATGTCCTAACCATCCCAATCTTTCTCTTATTATAGCCCTAGAAGGTGGAATTGAACCACATTTTTTGTAAAGCTTACTGTTTGAAATACGGTCCCAAATAATAGTCAGTCGGGTACCCAAATATAATCCATTGGCAATTTCTTCGGAAAATATCTAGCAGATCCTCCTCCGTTTTTTAGAGCGCCCACGCTTCAGAACCATACCTGACCACAGTCATCATTGTTGCTTTCAATATTCTAATCTTGATTCCCAGACTTATCTTCCCATTCTTAACTTTTTTCAGTTGTGAAAAAACACCCTGGGTCTGTCCATTCTACTTTTAACATCTTCACTGCTCCCACCGTCTTTACTAATAATACTACCTAGGTAAGTTGAAGCTGTCCACTAAATCGATCTTTTTGTTACCCAACATTATCTCTTCACCTTCACTTATTCCTAGTTTTAGCGACTTGGTCTTCTTAACATTAATTTTCAAACCTATTCTTGCACCCTGTACTAGCAAAACCTCTAAACAATTTGCTTGAGGGTAGTAAGTTCAAAACTAAATTTTGTGCCATATTTTTCTGTGGGGATGGTCCTTTGGACCTAGCTTTGACCGAGGTTTTTGGCCATCTATCTTTTTTTTTACTGCATTCCAGCCAGGATTCTGTTTTTGCTGCACAGCTTACAACTTCGACATTTTACAGATGTGAACAATTTATATATTTTTGTCCAATATTTTGGATTTTTTCTCGCTTGAGACGCTCTCTCCGCTGCCTCATATTCTGAAGAACTATTCCGAATGTGACGCTCTAAGGTAGCGTAAAAACAGCTTATATTCTTATGTCCTCTGATCAAATCACGTAATTAGAACTTTATACATATTTTATTTCAGTTGAATTATATTCATTAAATTATTTATTAGTAACTCCAAAATACTTCCGGTAATAATTGCGACCGCAAGATAAGCACCTTTATTTCTTGTGGCTTTTCCTAAAAAAAATCGAAGTGATTTGTGATGTGTCTTATCGAAAACGAATTTCGAAATTATTGTTGATTGTTTGCTTGCTCATTCAAATTAATGACTCATGTAAATTGGTTTTGGTGAAAAGTTTAAACCCGATTTCTAATAAGGTCCTCAAAGGATGGTTTCATTGTCACATATTCCAAAGCTCATCTACTTTTTTTTTTGCGAAAGAGAGCGAAAGAGAGCGAAAGAGAGTGAAAGAGAGCGAAAGAGAGCGAAAGAGAGCGAAAGAGAGCGAAAGAGAGTGAGAGAGAGAGAGAGGAAGAGCAAGCAAGAGAGACGTTTGATCCCTCCCCCCATACTTTTTACCTGTCCCTCTCCTATATTCTCAAAAATACTATTTCTTAGTATGTTCATTGACAAGTGCAAATTTTTGTATTTTTCTGAATAAACGTCGAAGAAAAGAACAAAAAACAATCGACCCTTCTTGCCTTCCCCCTATATTTTGCAACGTACGTTTTGCACCCCTTCCCCTTAATTTTCGTGCATTGACGTCGCTGATAAAGGTATCTAATAGTTGTTAGAGTTTAATTTTGTGGTCTACTTCTTTTTGATTAGATGTTAGTAGAATCTTTTTAATTGGATCACATAGAACCAGAGAGACGAGTTTCTTCTAACACCGTAGCACAAAGTTGCACAAATGGCACTTAAGGCACAAATCGTGCCTTAACATGTATTATATTAAAAAAAATAAGTTTTTTTTAACTGAAAGTAAGGAGCGACGTCAAAACTTAAACGAACAGAAATTATTCCATATATGAAAGGGACTGTCCCCTCCTCAACGCCTTACTCTTTGAGCTAGAGTTTGGCTCTGTTACAACTCTAGGCCTACTTTTCAAAACAAAAAAAAACTTTATAGCCCCTTTCATATACGGAATAATTTCTGTTCGTTTAAGTTTTGACGTCGCTCCTTACTTTCAGTTAAAAAAAACTTATTTTTTAATTTAATTTTGAACTTTTTTCAACTAATGCAAGTTCGAATTTGGCTCACCGTGTATGAAAAATTAAAAAAAAAAAAAAAATTGCATATTAATTTTGGTAGATTTGTTCTGTATATGAAGGGTTGCCCATTCCTCAATACCTTGCTCTTTACGCTAAAGCTGTTAGCACTTAAAAAAAGCTTCTTATTCTTATTAAACGGCCCCCGTGTTTCAGTAGACGCTCTTAAAAAATTGGGGCAAACAGCCAAACTTTAGCGTGAAGAGCAAGGAATTGAGGAGGGGGCAACCCTTCATATATGGAATAATTTCTGTTCATTTTTCAAATAATGGTAATAAATCTGGCTCACTCTCTATGAAATATACCCCTCCCCTCAAGGACAACTCCTCCATGGAAATTTTGCCCAACTTAAAGTGCACCCCCCCCCGTCAAATTCCCTCCAGAAAGTTCCATCCTCGCTGAGAATCCCCCCTCCCTATAAAATTGCTTGTGGACAATTCAACCTGAAAAATTCTCCTTAACATCCTTTCATTTGATAAGATTTTAATCTAATCGGTTTCTCGATCACACCAGAAATGCCCCCTTCCATGGAGATTATTTCCCGGAAAGCAAAACACGCGTGAAAAAGTCGTATGGATAATTTCCCAGAACATCTCCTCATGAAAAATTTGGCAAACAGAATGTAAGACAATTAAAAAGAATTTCGTATAGTAATTCTTTCAAGTCCCCTCATTGTACCATTTCCCCTGGAATATTCACTCTCCCCCAGAAATTTCCTTCCCCAAGGAAGATTCTCCCAATAGAAATCCATCCCAAGCACAAGGCCCCCCCCCCCCCCCCCAAAAAATGTGTACTTCCCAATAACAAATACTAAACGTAAACAACGGGCGGATTTCATAACTTACAGGCCTCTCCCCACGGACTGCGGGGGGTCATTTTACACCTAAAGACGTAATTATTTGGTCTCTCAAATATACTGAACAAAATGGCTACCTCAAAATTTTTATCAGATATTTTGGGAAAAATGGGTGTGGGACGGAGCCCAGTTGCCCTCATGTTTTTGGTTACTTAAAAATGACACAAGATTTTAATTTCCGTTCGAATGCACCCTCTCCCGACCTTCAAGAACCATTATTTTGATACTCACCCCCCTAAAAAAAAAAAAAAAAAAAAAAAAAAAAAAAAAAAAAAAAAAAAAAAAAAAAAAAAAAAAAAAAAAAAAAAAAAAAAAAAAAACAACACATCCGTGATCTGTTTTCTGGCAAAAACAGCAAAATTCTACATTTTGGCAGATATGAACTTGAAACTTATACAGTAGGGTTCTCTGGTACGCTGAATCTGATGGTGTGATTTTCATTAGGATTCCTTTGATTTTAGGGAGTCTTTCCCCCTATTTCAAAAATCAGGCAAATTTTCTCTGGCCCTCGTAATTTTGATGGGTAACACTAAACTTGATGAATCTTATATATTTGGAATCGGTATAGTAAGTTGAATCTTTTGATGTATCTATTGATATTAAAATTTCGTTTTTTTGAGTTTCGGTTACTATTTAGCCGAGTTGCTCCTTACTTAATATGAACTGTTTGATTGGCTCCGCTTTTGTGACGTATAGGCCAATCGTATGTCTGAGACATTGGTCAGAGAGAGAATTTAAAATTCGAGTAAAATTGAATAATAATTATTATGTAATATTCACTATATTGTGTAAATAATGACTAATCTTTAATTGTAACATTCTGAATAATTTTCCAAAAAGACTCTGAACTTACACACTGTATGTTATGTTGGAGGATGGATTGACATCCTTTTATTTTAGGTATATCAAATTTGAGAATTTAAGGGGAAATGTGTTTACTTGTCTTACTGATGACTTGCTACTGGGGTTTCTTACATTTACTCCTAGAAATGTTGTAGCTATAGGCGTTTTTATTTTCAAAGACGGGGAGGCCTGCAGATAAGACTTTTCATTCAAGTGTATCGTTTTATTGGTTTTGTATATGCCTTTATTGGTTTTTAAACACTTAAATGTATATATTCGATTAGCTCCATCTTCTAAAACCTAACTGGATGGTCCTTGTAAAATTTTAATGTAGTCAATGGACTGAAACGTTTTTGAGTCGCAAGATTTGTTCAAGTGTTCTCTCTGTGGCTGTGTGTATTCCTCAGGGAATTGGTATTATATTTCATTGTATTCATAGTATTTTTTCTTGCAGTACGGGTTCAACAATGTTATTCGACATAAGGAGGCTATCACCTGCATTGCTCTGTGTTTGAATCATAAAAGTGCAAGGTAAAGAAATTTGTTTATTATATTTTTTATTTAATGATGAAAGTGATGAAATATAGTATATTTTCTATTAAAATAGATAAGCAAAATAAAAACAAAAGTGAAGAAGAAAAAAGAACATATTCCAGCCATTGAAAAAGAACGAATGGATATACTGATATTTCGGTCGAGACTTCCGCTCAATTGCCCTCAGTGCACAACCAGCCTCATAAGGGAAACACCAAGTTACAATAGGTCTCCTCCAAACAACGGTGAAAGGATAACTTTATTATCCTTTCCCTTCACCAGATAACTTTATGTTTATCCCTTCACCAGAGGATCCTTTATCCTTTCAATATTCGAAATATATTAAAGCTCGAGACCTCAGGAGGGGATCGGCTTGAAGGGTCTTCTCTTCATAGGTGCCTAACTCATAAGCTCCGGGGCTCATTTTCGTCTTCTTCATCTTCGACACAGCCGCTTCCGTTTCGCCAGTTTTCGAAAAATCGCGTTTTTATCTCAGTTTCGCGCAGCTAGAATTAGAATTCTTCCAAATCTTTTTGGAAAATATTTCGAACGTTTTCTTTTAATTCGATTATACCCATTTTCAGTTTGTTACACATTATCTACTTTTTTTTCTTAATAACTAAAGAGTAACAAAAATAATGACTGATTATTGGATAGCAGCTTATGCAATTTCAATAGAGGACTATTTATTTCATACTTTATTTCATGCTTGTATTACGAATTAAAGAGGTTCCGGGAAGAGCTTTGTATTAATGGGGGAAGAGGTTTCATTTTCTCAGTTTGCCTTGCATAGTCATAAAATTTAAATTATAATTCAATGAATCATAATTAATAATCGAATATTTTAATTTGTGTCATCTTAAATTGTGATATTATTGAGATTTAATTAAGCATCTTAAACTTTTGTATTATCCTCAATTGCTTATCTCTTCCTTGGGCTGGCTTTTCCTTGCTAAGCTTACTTGGTAAGCTTGGTAAGTTAATATCATTCCCACTTCTCAAGGGCAGGACGCTTTGATCTATACCAAATAAATGAACAAAGCCACTGCAAGGTTCACCTCCTAGTGCCTCAACTTCAACATCAGCCTCTAAAAAGAATTCAATAAATGGGTCTTAAATTCACCTTTTTTTCTTGCAAGTGCTCACAAGGGCCCAATTCCTACCTATCTTGTACACCGTTTTTCTATTTTGAATCAACAGAGTCGCCCCAGGTCTCTTCTGCACCTCTAGTAGATTATTTCCCTTTCCCCTGACCATTATGTCATCATTATCAGCAATTGCAGGATGTTTAGAGTAATATTTCCCACTTTGCAGAAAATTGTGAAAAGTAACCAGATTTCTTACAGGTTCAACTTGTATTGGCTCAACTTCAACGTCAGCCGTTGAAACACAATTAAACATAGACCAATGATTCACTAAATTTCACTAAGGGGCTGATCCATGGAGGAGAGGGGCTTTTGTCCCCAGAAGATTGAAAGTCGCAAATAAACACGGGGACGAAGGAGTGAAAAACACCACTGAGGGAGCCCAAGTTTTGTTGGTTCCCCGCCTCAGCACACATTTATTATTATTATTATTTATTATTTTTTTTTTTTTTGGGGGGGGGGGGGAGGGGAGGGGTATAACCGATTACTACCCACTCTGTACACTGCTTTTTCTTATCACTTCTAAGTACAAAGGGTCCTCAGACGTTGCCTTAGCTCCTAATAGATAATCCCCCCTCAACAACTCTTTCACGATTATCGGTAATTACAGTTTCGAACAATATTTTACACTTTACAGAAAATTATGAAGAAAAGATCAAATTTCTAAGGAAGATCGAATGAGAAGAGGGTGGAGGGGGTCTTATAATATGCATGGAAGATAAGAAAAATGTTCGTTTTCGGAAAAGATGGGTTTTAAGAACTAACTTCGCAATTTATGAACTTGAAACTATTTATAATAAGAAGCCTGGAAAAAAATAAGAAGCCTGGAAAAAAAAAATCATTCGAAATTTGAGCCATTAATGCTAAAAAGATTTTCCCTTTCAAAATTAATATAGAATTTGGGCTTTGAACAGAAATATTAACCAGATGGAAAATACGGTATTGAAATTCCAGACAGAGACCGTTACTTAAAATAGTCACAAGTCTCAGTTTGTACAAGGACTATTGGCTGCTGAAAATATCTTAAAATCAGGTTTAAGATATGTTAGCCTAAAGCTGGGCTTTAGCTTCCCTGTCCTTTTGGCCGATTTTTACAAGGAATATTGTAAAAAAAAGCAGTTATATAAGGACTATTCTCTTCTTTCTTGAAATTGCTAACCAAAATTTTTATTAAAACTTTTTATTTACAAAAAATATGAAAAATTTTGTGCTCTCAGCTTCTAGGTTAGGATAATGGATCTTGTGAACCAGAGTCTGTGTTTAAATTTGGGCTAAATATTTAAGAGCAAGCTCGACACCCTCCAGTCTCTTTTGATTCTTTAAAAGGCCGCCATAACTTTTAATTTCCAACCAAACCTGTCCCCTTTGAATTTTCTACAATTCCTTGTGTTTGAAGTGGCTTAGAGAAAATAAATAAATAATCGATAAAGCTCATTTTGTTCTTTACTTAGGCTAAGTCACATTTGTTTAATTAATTAACTGCTGGCTGTCCAGCGTAAAGAGAAACACAACTTTTTGTGTCGTGCTGGACGATCAAACAGCCAAGCTAATAGCTTCTTCTTGCTCTCAACTGCCATCTTAAGTGCGATTGGTAATACTTTTGCCGGCGATGCATAAATAAACGTCTTCAACTATCCTTAGGTGGGCTAGCTTTCGGTTCGTTTCTTTTGTGAATGAAAATTGAAAGTTTATTTTCTTGGCCATACAACTCTGTTCAAAATAAATAAAACACTTCCACGTTGTGCAGTAGTACAAATGTACCATTGACATTCTTTTGTTGATTTCAAGATTTCAATGAAGTTTTTTTTTCTGTTCTTTTTTGTGAGAAATCGTTGATGCACCTTCTAGATATTTTCTACAAGAACAAAATGTTTATACTTCTTGGATTGAGGCCTCATTTTGTTCTTGTGTATTACCAGTCGCGTACAGTTGCTAAAGGACTGAGGTACCCACACTATCAAAAGTATCTGATAGATATGTTTCATTTACAAAAATTATATTCAAATAATAGATTAGTGATAATTATAATTTTTCAATAAATTCTTATTCGAGTTAAAGAAGAAACAATCGAAAAGGATAATTTTTAAGGTTCGTTTTGTTCTTATTTTGTCTTTAGACCTTTTACAAGTATAATTTTTATTTCTTATTTACTTTATTTCTTATTATTTCTTTTTTCTTATTTCTTACACTGAGAATGGTCAAGCAGAGGACTTGACTGAAATATCTGTATATTTCTTCTTCCCTTTTTCACTGGCTGGAAATATCCATTTCCATGTTTTTCTTCTTCACATTTATGTATTTTTTCTTCTTTGCACAATTTATGTTTTCTTATTTCATTTATATTTGTTTTTTTTTTTCTTCACATTTTTTTCATTTTCTGATACATTTTCAGTGTGATCTTAGAAATTATTTATTAAAATAGATGGATAAACGCATTGAATACCAAGTAAAATTCTTACTTAAACTAATTTGAAAGACTAGTTTAGAAAGGTCTCTTTTTACAAGAAACATGCAGAATATCAGAATAGAACTACTTAGAAAGGGATTTTTCACAAGAAATATATAGACTATTATATAACATAGGGTGAATGTCCAAATGGGTCTTAATAAATCACTTTATAGCACCCCCCCTCCTATATAATCCTTAGGGATTTATATGGGAGGTTACAGCAAAATAGCCCTGCAATTCAAGTTTGTTTCATTTTATTCCCGTTGGAGTATCTTTAAGCACATTTTCAAAATTTCTATAGATGACACTGTAGTATTTATTCTTCATTTTCGATTCTATACTCATTTCAGGCTACACTGGATTAGAAAGAAAGTGTTTTACAGGTAAAAGTGGGAACATTAAGACTACACTTACCAAAACTAATTTGAAATGAAGCTTTTAAAATAAGTCTATACAGGATTAGAAAAGAAAGTGTTTTTACAGGTAAAAGTGGGAACATTAAGACTACACTTACCAAAAACTAATTTGAAATGAAGCTTTTAAAAATAAGTCTATACAGGATTAGAAAGAAAGTGTTTACAGGTAAAAGTGGGAACATTAAGATTACACTTACCAAACTAATTTGAAATGAAGCTTTAAAAATAAGTCTATATAGGATTAGAAAGAAAGTGTTTTACAGGTAAAAGTGGGAACATTAAGACTACACTTACCAAAAAAAACTAATTTGAAATGAAGCTTTTAAAATAAGTCTATACAGGATTAGAAAGAAAGTGTTTTACAGGTAAAAGTGGGAACATTAAGACTACACTTACCAGAACTAATTTGAAATGAAGCTTTTAAAATAAGTCTATATAGGATTAGAAAGAAAGTGTTTTACAGGTAAAAGTGGGAACATTAAGACTACACTTACCAAAACTAATTTGAAATGAAGCTTTTAAAATAAGTCTATACAGGATTAGAAAGAAAGTGTTTTACAGGTAAAACTGGGAACATTAAGAATACAGTCTTACCAAAACTAAGTTGACTAAACTAATAAGTTTACATAGATGGAATTTCTGTCTCTATCACTACCTCTCTTTTCTGATTCCCCCCCCCCTTTTTTTAACATATGACTTATTTGTTGGCGGACGAAAACTCTTGTCTGAAGCTAGTTATTGAAAGCCCAGCTTTCTTGAGAACAGTGAGCAAGAACCAGTTTACTACACTTTTTATGAAATACAATGTATTTCAAAATACATTTCACATATTTACAAATTAAAACTCTCTTTTTCTGGATGATACTTCTTCTTTCTTTAACCTTCATTAGAGTGTTTAATCCCTCCCCCTTCCACAGGCCTACTTCTGAGTTTAAAAATTTGCCTTGCTTTGTTTAACCTTTTCTGCATTCGTTTGATACAACTGATGGACTGATTGACCAAGCGTTTTGGATGTTCCTTAATTTATATTTTTTTCTTTTCTTCTATTATGCTAACCAGATTATTTAAAACTTTTTTTTTTATTTAAAACTGCTTTATATCATATCATTTTTTATACAGATTATTACACTTTCCGTCCTTTTCATTATTTACATTTTATTTAACAAAATATTTACAACATACATAGTAACATAATATTTGTGTGGGCTGCGCGAGAGCCTGCCACAAGACTGTCCAAAGGGACAGTCCAGTAAACATGGAAAAACAATACCCACATCAAAATTTGATTCAATCAAAATTTCAGTGATCAAACTATCAGCTAACAGTTACGTTCAACATAAACCCAATTACCTTCAACATAAATCACCAAATACAAATCCAAAATCATCCTCCCATTCCCCAACTGTAAAAAAAGAGCTTAAATTGGTTTGCTATGTAGCTGCGGAATTTGAGGAATTTTATAAGTCTGTTTAAACTCTCCATCCAAAAGCTGTATGATATTCTGTGTATTTCTTTGCTAAAAGCCTTTCTAATCCTAGATAACCTGAAAAAACTGTCTTTCAAATTAGTTTAAGTTAAAGTTTACGCGGGGAAAATTGATTGTTCTTCAAAATATCGTCCTTTTTTTATTATTTATTTGATAAATCCTATAATTTTTACATTGTAGACTTTACTCTTCCCTAGAAATGTTCCCTGGTGTCTGAATTTAATTTGTGTAAGTACCTTGGTAGAAAAGTCTAGAATCAAAAGTGTTAGTATGAAGTACCATCTATAAAATAACTAAAAAAGCAAGTTTAAAGAGACGCTCGAACGAAAAAAAAGAATTAATTGCAAGGCTATTTGGCTGCATCTTCCATATAAATTCCTAACAGTCATATACGATGGGAGGGGGGGGGGGGGTTCCCCCCCCCCCCTCCCCCCGGTAAAGGAGGGTTATTACGGTCCACTAATTAAATTGTGGAACATTGTTTTTCTCAAAACAACATCTATAGCTGCGTCTGTCGAGTATGACTCTGAAACAAGGGCACTTCGAAAGGCTGAGGAACAAATATATGCTATACATTCTCCAAAAGAGCTGTCTAAGGACTCTCTCTGGTATTTATTTGAATGAACGCATATTGAACTAAGAGCTACACGAATAACGTGGTTCAATCCCAGTTCTTTCGGCTCTACTGAAAGAAACTTAAGATCGATGCTTAAGTCATGTCTTATTAGACTGGAGGAGGAGCATCTGCAGCCCTGCTAATGCTGGGTTGCTCGGTGCTTTAATGAGTTGACAGCATTAGTAGTAGTGTTAAATTTACTTCCGACAAACAGTGTCGTTTTTATTTGATTAAAGACGTGCCGCTATCAATTATTTGGCGATATGTCATTACTTTTGGCAATTGTACAATTGTCCTAACTGGCAATTCCACAATTACCAGTTGTATGAGTAGTTAACTCATACAATAGACAAATCATGCTTGTTGTCATAGCTGCAATCTAGCAACAAATCACGGCCCATAGTAATCAAAACTAAAAAAAAGCGCGGTGCAAGAAAAAAAAAACTGATAAATTATCGCCATTTATATTTGATTTGTAACAACAAAGAAAATTACTTTTGCATGGGTAGCACTGATGTTTCCTCTTTTTTTCCATCACTGCTAAGGGGGGGGGGGGCGGTACCTTTTGTAATTAACAAAAACCGATATTTGAAATAAAACTCAATTTTGACAAAAGGCTGCAGCTTCATATACAAGATGATATAACACATGTATCTTCCTTTGACAAGGGATATGATATCATGATTTTTGCAAAAACTGAATTTTATGTTAAATACTATGTTCTGTCAAACAGTTCGTGGTAACTAACTGTAAGTAAGGAGCAACTCGGCTCAATAATAACTGAAACTCTAAAAAAAGAAACTTGGATGTCAATAGATACATCAAAAGAGTTGGCTTTTTGTGTTGATTCCAGATGTACAAGATTAAGTTTACTGTTACTCATCAAATGCTACGGGCCTGAGAAAATCTGCCGGATTTTCGAAAAAGGGGGAAACGCCCCCAAAAACTTAAGTAATCGCAATGAAAATCGCACCATCAGATTCAGCGTATCAGGGAACCTCAACCTAGGGGTTTCAAGCTGCCATCTCCAAAAACGTGTATTTTTGTATTTTTTGACAGCACAAAGATCACAGATGCGTATTTATTTTGAATTTTTTATGTATTTTTTTCCCCTGAGGATGATCGTATCTAACCAATGGTCCTAGAATATTTAGAGAGGACTAATTCTAACCAAAATTAAAAGTTCTAGTGCTCGTTTTAAGTGATTAACAAGATTGAAGAGCAACTAGCCCCCTTCACACGCCCTTTTTTTTGCCAAAGCCATCCGATAAAAATTTTGCGATTGCCACTTTGTTCAGCATAGTTGAAAAGACAAGTAATTTTGCCCTTGGGGATAAAATGACCACCCCGGTCCCTGGGGGTAGGGCTGTAAGTTGTCAAATTTGCCCATAGTTTACGTATAGTACTTGTTTTTCAGAAGTATACAGACGGGGGATTTTCCGCGGGGAGAATTTTGTGTGGGGAGGGAGGCTTCTGGGGCTGATCTTTCCAGGGAAAATTTACACTTGGGAATTTGTCAGAATTCCACAACGAAATTCTTTTATTTGTATTACTTTCTCTTTGCTGACATAATTTTACATGTGGAGATGTTCCACGGGAATTATTTGGGGGAAATTTTCAGCGGGGTTCGAATTGTCTGGAGGATGTTTCATGGGGGAGGTTTTCTGTGGAAGAAATTCTTCCAAGATGAAATTCTTTGCTGGAAAAGTTCTCCATGATTTCTTTTTGCGGGAGCAACGTTCCCCGGGGAGGGGGGGGATTCCTGAAAAAAAAAATTCAACAGAGGGGAAGTTTTCGGTATGATTTGAAAAACAATCAGAAATCGAAGTTTTTTTTCAAATGAAAGTATGCTAAGGAAAATTTTTCAGGCGGAATCATATGCAAGAAACTTTCCTGGGAGAATTTTCAGTGAGGATAGAATTGTCTGGGTGAGTTTTTGGGGGGACTTCGCGTGGGAGGAACTCTTCCACGCAAAGTGGGAGGATGTGGAGGACGTTTTTTGGGGGAGGGAATTTTCTACGGAGAGGGAGTTGGATTTCCTGGCATTATCTGAAAAACGATTAGAAATTGTTTTAAATGTTTTTTAAAAAAATAAGTTTTTTTTAGCGGAAAATAGGAGCAATATTAAAACTTAAAACGAACAGAAATTATTTCGTGTATTAGTGGGGGTGCCTCCCTCCTGAATATCTTTGTCTGCGCTAAAGTTTGACTTTTTGTCCTAATTCCTTAAGAGCGACTCCTGAAAGACAAAGACCGTTTAATTAGAATAAGATACTTTTTTTTAACGCTAAAAAAATTTCATTGTGAAGAGCGAGGTATTTAGCAGTGCCCCCCCCCCCTCATATACAGAATAATTTCTGTTAGTTTTAAGTTTTAATGTTGCTCCTTACTTTCAGCTGAAAAACTTATTTTTTTATTAAAATTTAATTACTTAAAAACCACGTAGATATTGTAACTTCTTTTCAAATGAGCCCTTAAATCGCTCTCTACGACGTTTCCAGCTCCCCGCTAGCAATGCCCACTCTAGCTTTGCTGTAGTGCTGATTTTTTTGTGTTTTGATTTATAACAAGTTATTGTAGTAATCCTGCTACTACTTCATTCATTATACTTATTCTTAATATATCTAAACTTTAATATAGTTTTTTTACTAATTTATACCTAATTTTATTTATTTATATGTATTTATTTATGTTTTAGGACAAAGGCTTTAGTGCTTCAGCTTCTTGCTGCCATTTGTTTAGTAGAAGGTGGTCATGAACTAGTTTTAAAACGCTTTCGACCGTTTTAAAGAAGTATGTGGCGAAAACAAGACGTTTTGAAACAATGATGAAATATTTTTGCCATTACGATACATTCCATATGGAATTTATGGTAAGTATTCTTATGTGGTCAAGGTAGGTGGTGGGGGTCAAGATGGTTGTCAAGGTTCCAATTGGGAGATCAAGGGGTGAAAGGTGAAGGTTCCAATCGGGGAGTGGGTCGGGGCTAGAGGAAAAAAATGCCCTCCCCGTTCGATTTT
Source organism: Artemia sinica (assembly GCA_027921565.1). Lineage (NCBI taxonomy): Eukaryota > Metazoa > Arthropoda > Branchiopoda > Anostraca > Artemiidae > Artemia > Artemia sinica. The sequence continues at coordinate 61,584,293 of CM051259.1, forward strand.
AAAAATTTTTTTTGGTCCAATGCCCCCTCCCTCCAAAATTAAGAGAAATACCTCTTTGTATCAAACAGTTCGTGGTAACGAACTGTAAGTAAAGAGCGACCCGGCTCAATAGTAACCGAAACTCTAAAAAACGGGATACCAATAGATACATCAAAAGAATCAGATTTTAATACTGATTTCAAATATATGAGTTTCATCAAGTTTAGTCCTACCCCATCAAAAGTTACGCGCCTGAAAAAATTGGGCCTATTTTCGAAAAAAGGGGGAAAGACCCCTAAAAGCTATAGAACCTTAATGAAAATCACACCATCAGATTCAGCATATCAGAGAACCCTACTGTAGAGGTTTCAAGCTCCTATCTGCAAAAAAAATGTGGAATTTTGTATTTTTTTGCCAGAAGAAAGATCACGGATGCGTGTTTATTTGTTTTTTATTTGTTTGTTTATTTTTTTTCTCTGGGGTGATCGTATCGACCCAGTGGTCCTACAATATCGTGGGAGGGCTCATTCGAACGGAAATTAAAACTTCTAGTGCCCTTTTTAAATGACAAAAAAATGGAGGGCAACTAGGCCCTCTCCCACGCTCATTTTTTTCTCAAAGTCACCCAATCAAAATTTTGAGATAGCCATTTGGTTCAGCATGGTCGAAAATATGATAAATATGTCTTTTAGGATGACTTAATCCCCCAAAGTCCCCGGGGGGAAGGCTGAAAGTTATGAACTTTACCCAATGTTTACATATAGTATTGGTTATTGGGAAGTATACAGACATTTTCAAGGGGGATTTTTTTTTGTAGTGGGGGGGGGGTGGGTCGGGGGTTATGTGGGAGGATCTTTCCATGGAGGAAGTTTTCATGGGGCAAGGGAGATTGCTATGAAGGGGGCTCCGGATTTCCCACATTATTTAAAAAAACGATCAGAAATTAAATAAAAAAATAAAAAGGTTTTCAACTGAAAGTAAGGAGCAAAATCAAAACTTAAAACGAACAGAAATTATTAAGTATATGAGTGGGTTCGCCCCCTAGTCAATACCTCGCTTTTTAAGCCAAAGATTTTTTATTACTTTCATAAGAGCTATTTATTCTAATTAACGAATTTTGTGATTAAGGGGTCATTTTTAAAGAATTGGAACAAAATTCGAACTTTAGCGTAAAGAGCGAGGTATTGACTGGGGGGCAAACCCCCTAATATTCGTATTAAAAATATGGATATAGAAGTTCGTTACGTAAGTTAATTCGTAAGTTACGTATATTTATTACTAATAAAAACGTTCGTAAATAAAATTAAACAACTTTCGAGAAAGCCATTTAACCAAATAAAAGTAAAATTATGGATTTTTTTTTAATTATTCATGTACGGTGAGCCAAAATCAAAACCTCCATTAATTTAAAAACGTTCAAAAATTAAATTAAAAAAAAAGCAAGTATTTTAACTAAAAGTAAGGAGCAACATTAAAACTTAAAACATACAGAAATTATTCCGTATATGAAAGGGGCTGTCCCCTCCTCAACGCCTTGCTCTTTACGCTAAAGTTTTTTTTATCGTTTTAAAAAATAGAGTTGTGAGAAATAGTCTAACTTTAGCGTAAAGAGCGAGTCGTTGAGGTGGGGCCCGCCCCTTTCCTATACGGAATAATTTCTGTTAGTTTTAAGTTTCAATGTTGCTCCTTTCTTTCAGTTAAAAAAACTTGTTTTTTTTTTATTTAATCTTAATACAAAAATACCTTCCCCAACCCTAACTACTCGTGAATCTTCGCCCCTGAAAGTGAATAGCTTTGATGCTTTTCATTAAAAACAATTTACACTTAGGTAAAGTTCTTGCTGGCTTGTTGTAGACCTATGTTTGACTCTAGTAACTTGATTTTTGGCTAAATCTAACCAGGTGTGGACCCAAGGGGATTGGGAAGGGGGGTTCTGGCCTGTCTTCTTGAATATCTTACAATTCGAGATTTTTTTCCGTAAGCCCCATCTGTTTTGTATACTTCCCCTTGTCGTCGTTTGATTAATTAACAATATAAAATATATAAGTGTAACATATACCTATACAAATATAATATATAAATAGCAATATAAATAATATTATATTAAGAATATAATATAAAACTATACCTAATATATTATACGCTTATATGGTGTCTTGGTCAAAAAGGCTAAACTAATTAATTATCAACTGAAAAGAGATTAAGCCAATGTGGTTTAAACTTTAAGGTAGTTTATGGGCAGTTGGAGTTTAACCTGGAGGATGTTATAAAGAAAAGATTTAAAGGAAATGAGAGTTTCATGGGAGGATGCAAAGAAATTGGGATGGAAGAGGAGTGTGCGTAGCTGTGTGGGCCTCTGGCGGTTTGGTGCTGTGGTGAGTTGTTTGTAGGGGTAGTAGTAATTACAGTAGATCTGAATGCTTGCTGGATATTTGTATCCAATTTATAGAAGATATCCAGTTCACTATATGTTACTATAACACCAAGTTAGGTATTAATGAGAGACACGGGGGAATGCCCCTCCCTTTTAACCTCCCCTGACACGCCTAATGGCAGGAATTGGCCAATTGGAATTTAACTTGGACCTACCACAGATCTGCATACTTGTATGCAATCTATAGAAAAACTTACAACAAATACGGATACTTGCTATCCGTATTAATTATCCGTAATTAAAACGTAATTATCCGTAAATTAATTATAATTCTATAAATTAATTCTGCAGTTTTTCACACATGGGTGCAAAAATTAATGAACATACAGGTCGTACTAGGATGTGTCTTTCCTTTAGAAAAAATTGCCCTTTCCAGCGATTTGTTGAAGGGTTCGATTCCAGTGTTACAACCTTTATAGATGTTCGTTGGACTTGAATGCCTTACTGGTTTTAAGCCGATGCGAGAAACCAGTTTGTCTTCACCAAACCTAGGAATAATAGATTGTAGTATATTTTAGATTAAGTAACTATAATAATAACTAGAAAATGGTATAATTAGCCGTACAAAATATAACGTTTGAGGAGGCATAGAAATATGAAATTACGTAATGTGTTTGCTTAACACAATAGAAAAAAATGGTATATAAAAGGAAAGAAGAATACAGTACAAGAAAAATAGAAATGTAGAATTATAGAATAGGATATTTTTCTATAAAATTTTGTAAAATAGAATTGAATTGAAAACATAAAATTGTAAAAAACAGATATGAGTGAAAAAAAAAAATACAAAAAGGTGTAAAATGGAATGTGGAATAGAGAAAAACAGAATGATATTACAATGAAACATAGAGAAGTAAAAAAAAAAAAAAAACAGAGAATAGAAAGTTGTATATATAAGAATAATACAAAATAAAAAAAATAATATAAATAGTAAGATGATTTACAAAATATTATGGATTCATATTATCTTAGCAGCTAAATACACGGTTAATGTATTTATATGAGTGTTATAAGATACTAGTCAATAACAATTAATTGTTTATAGTTGTTGGATATAATTATGTGACAAGATTGAAATCCGTGCTAGAATTCCTCTCACTTGATTTCAAAATTAAATTTACAGGTTGCCTGTCTTCAATTTATAAACAATATTGTTCATACCGTGGAATACGTAATTTTCCGAGTTAGAAATTCTTAAATAGCCAATTGATATAAAAGTACCGAAATACTGTATGTTGAGCTTAAGAGTAAAGTTTAAGAGGAAGTAAGAGAAAGTACTGCCACCTGGTGCCGCCAGTTTAAGAGAAAGTACTGCCACCTGGTGCCGCCAGTTTAAGAGGAATTACTGCCACCTGGTGCCGCCAGTTTAAGAGGAATTACTGCCACCTGGTGCCGCCAGTTTAAGAGGAATTACTGCCACATGGTGGCGCATTCGTCCCTAAAAAGTTATGTAGTCTGCACAATATGATGAGCTGAATCTAATTCCTCTCCATAAATTTCGAAATTTAATTTACAGGTCGCCTGTCTTCAATTTATAAAACATAATTGTTCATTCCGTGGAAGATGTAAATTTCCGAGTTCACCTTCAGTATGCTTTCACTGAACTGGGACTAGACGAAGCCCTAGAGAGATTAAAACATCACGAAAGTGAAGAACTGCAAACTCAGATTTCAGCCTATCTGGATAATGTCTTTGACGTGGCTGCACTAATGGAAGATAGTGAGACGAAAACGGCTGCACTTGAAAAGGTTGCAGAGCTTGAAGACGAGGTAGCACATGTAAGTCCATTATTTTTCATTTCAATTTTTCACTTTCATTTTCAATAATTCTTTAAAACATACTTTTTGCTTATCTTAGTTTGTTCATAATGTTTTCTTTATCTATTTGTTTTTTTCTCTTTTATTTGGGTTAATTTTTATTTCTGTTCAAAGTTTTAATATGGTCAAAATCATAGAATGTTCAAAATTAAAACAATTTAAGTATTTTAATTTATGTTTTTGCAATTTTCACTTGTTCAAGGTCTTCCAGTATAAATTTTTCAATTTATCTTCGCTTTGTTTGACTGAGTTTGTACTCTTTTTAATCGTGTTAGTTGGTAAAATCAAGTTTTTTTTTTTTTTTTTTTTTTTTTTTTTTTTTTTTTTTTTTTTTTTTTTTAAATTCAGTCATTTTTCATATTTCAAAAGTTCAATGCCATTTAAAGTGAAATTGTGCTACAAGACAATTTTTTCTCTCCAAGAAAACGTTTGTGCTTTTTAAGTAAACCTTTTCTCTAATATCGTCATGATGAAATACACTTTAAGAGAAAATGGCAATTCTCCCAGAAAATTTGGTTATTTTTCTCAGTTTCTGTTTAAACGTTTAGGAATATCAATCCTTGTTCTCCTAGTGAATGGCCATTCTCCTTGTGAATTTCGTTATTTGGATTAGCTTTCCTAGTTTCAACTTTTGTTAATGTCTCATAGCAAGCTCAGGTCTGTTTGGGACAAGCTGTTCTCCTAGTGATTGTGATATTATGATCAACTGTCATTGTTTGAACTTTTATTAATACCAATCCCTGTCCCCCTAAGTTAAATGAATAATCTCCTATGAATTTTGATATCCTGATGCTTAAACCTTTATCAAGATAAGTCCCAGTTCTCCTCGTTAATGGCCACTCTCCTTCTGAATTTTAATATTCTGATCAAATGTCGCTGTTCAAACTTTTAGTAAGATGAATATCTCCGTTCTCCTAGTTAGTGGCCACTTTCCTTGTTAATTTTAATATTCTGATCAAATGTCGCTTTTCAAACTTTTAGTAAGATCAATATCTCCGTTCTCCTAGTTAATGGCCACTTTCTTTGTGAATTTTAATATTCTGATCAAATGTCGTTGTTCAAACTTTTAGTAAGATCAATATCTCCGTTCTCCTAGTTAATGGCCACTCTCCTTCTGAATTTTAATATTCTGATCAAATTGTCGCTGTTCAAACTTTTAGTAAGATCAATATCTCCGTTCTCCTAGCTAATGGCCACTTTCATTGTGAATCTTAATATTCTGATCAAATGTCGCTGTTCAAACTTTTAGTAAGATCAATATCTCCGTTCTCCTAGGTAATGGCCGCTTTCCTCGGGAATTTTAATATTCTGATCAAATGTCGCTGTTCAAACTTTTAGTAAGATCAATATCTCCGTTCTCGTTGGTAATGGCCACTTTCATTGTGGATTTTAATCTTCTGATCAAATGTCGCTGTTAAAACTTTTAGTAAGATCAATATCTCCGTTCTCCTAGGTAATGGCCGCTTTCCTCGGGAATTTTAATATTCTGATCAAATGTCGCTGTTCAAACTTTTAGTAAGATCAATATCTCCGTTCTCGTTGGTAATGGCCACTTTCATTGTGGATTTTAATCTTCTGATCAAATGTCGCTGTTAAAAACTTTTAGTAAGATCAATATCTCCGTTCTCCTAGTTAATGGCCACTTTCCTTGATAGTTTTGATATTCTGATCAAATGTCGCTGTTCAAACTTTTAGTAAGATCAAAATCTCCGTTCTCCTAGTTAATGGCCACTTTCCTTGTGAATTTTAATATTCTGATCAAATGTCGCTGTTCAAAACTTTTAGTAAGATCAATATCTCTGTTCTCCTAGTTAATGGCCACTTTCATTGTGGATTTTAATCTTCTGATCAAATGTCGCTGTTCAAACTTTTAGTAAGATCAAAATCTCCGTTCTCCTAGTTAATGGCCACTTTCCTTGTGAATTTTAATATTCTGATCAAATGTCGCTGTTCAAACTTTTAGTAAGATTAATATCTCCGTTCTCCTAGGTAATGGCCACTCCTTGTGAATTTTAATATTCTGATCAAATGTCGCTGTTCAAACTTTTAGTGAGATCAATATCTCTGTTCTCCTAGTTGATGGCCACTTTCATTGTGAATTTTAATATTCTGATCAAATTTTGCTGTTCAAACTTTCAGTAAGGTCTATATCTCCGTTCTCCTAGGTAATGGCCTCTCTCATTGTGAATTTTAATATTCTGATCAAATGTCGCTGTTCAAACTTTTAGTAAGATCAGTATCTCCGTTCTCCTAGGTTAATGGCCGCTTTCCTAGGGAATTTTAATATTCTGATAAAATGTCGCTGTTCAAACTTAGTAGGATCAATATCTCCGTTTCTCCTAGTTAATGGCCACTCTCCTTGTGAATTTTAATATTCTGATCAAATGTCGCTGTTCAAACTTTTAGTAAGAAGATCAATATCTCCGTTCTCTTAGTTAATGGCCACGTTCATTGTGAATTTTAATATTCTGATCAAATGTCGCTGTTCAAACTTTTAGTAAGATGAATATCTCCGTTCTCCTAGTTAGCGGCCACTTTCCTTGTGAATTTTAATATTCTGATCAAATGTCGCTTTTCAAACTTTTAGTAAGATCAATATCTCCGTTCTCCTAGTTAATGGCCACTTTCTTTGTGAATTTTAATATTCTGATCAAATGTCGTTGTTCAAACTTTTAGTAAGATCAATATCTCCGTTCTCCTAGTTAATGGCCACTCTCCTTCTGAATTTTAATATTCTGATCAAATTTTCGCTGTTCAAACTTTTAGTAAGATCAATATCTCCGTTCTCCTAGCTAATGGCCACTTTCATTGTGAATCTTAATATTCTGATCAAATGTCGCTGTTCAAACTTTTAGTAAGATCAATATCTCCGTTCTCCTAGGTAATGGCCGCTTTCCTCGGGAATTTTAATATTCTGATCAAATGTTGCTGTTCAAACTTTTAGTAAGATCAATATCTCCGTTCTCGTTGGTAATGGCCACTCTTCTTGTGAATTTTAATATTCTGATCAAATGTCGCTGTTCAAACTTTTAGTAAGATTAATATCTCTGTTCTCCTAGTTAATGGCCACTTTCATTGTGGATTTTAATCTTCTGATCAAATGTCGCTGTTCAAACTTTTAGTAAGATCAATATCTCCGTTCTCCTAGTTAATGGCCACTTTCCTTGATAGTTTTAATATTCTGATCAAATGTCGCTGTTCAAACTTTTAGTAAGATCAAAATCTCCGTTCTCCTAGTTAATGGCCACTTTCCTTGTGAATTTTAATATTCTGATCATATGTCGCTGTTCAAACTTTTAGTAAGATCAATATCTCCGTTCTCCTAGGTAATGGCCACTCCTTGTGAATTTAATATTCTGATCAAATGTCGCTGTTCAAACTTTTAGTAAGATCAATATCTCTGTTCTCCTAGTTAATGGCCTTTTTCATTGTGAATTTTAATATTCTGATCAAATTTTGCTGTTCAAACTTTCAGTAAGGTCAATATCTCCGTTCTCCTAGTTAATGGCCACTTTCATTGTGAATTTTAATATTCTGATCAAATGTCGCCGTTCAAACTTTTAGTAAGATCAATATCTCCGTTCTCCTAGGTTATGGCCTCTCTCCTTGTGAATTTTAATATTCTGATCAAATGTCGCTGTTCAAACTTTTAGTAAGATCAGTATTTCCGTTCTCCTAGGTAATGGCCGCTTTCCTAGGGAATTTTAATATTCTGATCAAATGTCGCTGTTCAAACTTTTAGTAAGATCAATATCTCTGTTCTCCTAGTTAATGGCCACTTTCCTTGGTAATTTTAATATTCTGATCAAATATCGCTGTTCAAACTTTTAGTAAGATCAAAATCTCCGTTCTCCTAGTTAACGGCCACTTTCCTTGTGTATTTTAATATTCTGATCAAATGCGCTGTTCAAACTTATAGTAAGATCAATATCTCCGGTCTCCTAGTTAATGGCTACTTTCCTTGTGAATTTTGATACTCTGATTATCTGTCATTCTTCAAAATTTTAATAAGATCAATCCCAGTCTTCCTGGTCATCTGTTTATTCTCCTAATGAATTTCGATATTTTGATCAACTGTTGCTGTTCAAACCTTTAGTAAGATCAATATATACCTAGTTAATGACCACTTCTCCTAGTTAATGATCATTCTTCTAGTGAATTTCGAAGTTTATGACCAATTTTCATCATATGAATTATTTAGGAATATCAGTCTCTGTTCTTCTAGTGGTCTTCTGGACCTATCACAGGAGGGTTTTGTACAACTGAAGCACTTGTTTATTACAGTTTTGAAAAGAAAATATTCTTAGTTTTTCCTTTGCTATGAAAATTACCTACCTAGTTTTTAGTTTTTTTTTTCTTTTTTTTTTGTTACGTGGATTTTATTTCGGTTCATATCTGGGTTTTATTTTGTAGCTTTTAATATCTATTCTCATTTTGTGTAGCGAGTAGAATGCAAAAAGTAATTCTCTTTTTTCAGGGACATCGCTTAGAACTCCTTTCTATATAAAAAAGATAGAATGGCATATATTCGTTCTTTTTACTGAACATAAATGGACTTTTCTGTTCGTTTTTTATAGCACTCAAATCAACTTATGATATCGAAGGGCATCGTATGCTGTCAAAGGATACCCAGGGGAGGGGGCTTGCCCAGCATTCTCCTCCTCTCTCCCCCTAGAAGACAAAGCTAAGTGCAAAATTTGGTCATATTTGGAAACAATTCAACGCTTTTCTAATAAAAAAAAACCCCTCGAAACTATTTGACTACATCTGGACACACAATAGCTAAACTAGAATCCTTTGCTATAATGCTATAAGCAAGAGGATTGAATTCCCGTGGGTGGAAATTGAACATGAATATTTACTTAACAAACATCTTCCTTTTGAAACACAGATCCACGAAAAACTGAGTCTACTGGAGCAAGATGGCTTCACAAAACAGCTAGAGATGGAGTCTCGACTGCAGCAAATAATTACTGAACGCGATGAGCTTTATGAGGCCCGATGAGACTCGAGGGGGAGCTGGCGTCCATTCGAGTTACGCAGGCGCAGCGTGAAGAAGAGACAAAACAGAAGCAGAGTCATTTGGAATGTCGAATCCAGGAGCTTGAGACTATAGCTAATACTTTACCTAGGTCGGGTAAAGGTAAGGACATTGTCTTTATTGTTGCAGTAGGGAGTATATATATGCTACCGTGAAAGACCGAAATTGGAGAATGTATTCATTCACCGGTGAATGTCCGAAATTCCTTTTTCTCTGCTTGGATTTAGTCAGCTTTACCACTTAGCTTTGTCAGTTTTATGCACGTTTGATGGTAACAGGTTAGGCTAGGTTTCTAACCCATTTCTGAGATTATAACCTAAGTTAACCTAACTTTAACGTTAACCATCAAACATTGCATAACCTGATAAAGCTGACTCGCAAAGCTAACTGAATCAAAGCAGAGAAAAAGGAATTTTTGACATTCACCGGTGAATGTCGACATTAACCAGATTTCGACATTCACGGTAACATACATATTAATTAATTCGTGACCTACTGCTCGAAAACTCATTGTTGGAAAACGTAATTAAAGATTTCAATTTTTTTTTGAACGCTCTATATTTTTGTTTCTGCTTGATTCAGTTTCATTTTTTTCTTTTATTCATAATAATAGTGAAGATAAATAAGCAGGATAGGATAATGTCACTTACAGGACAAGTGCTGACCTGTTGATTAGGACAAAACTGAATTGTCTGTTGCTAAGCTACAGAGGATCCTACCGGGTTACCACATGTGCCCTTTGAAAGAGCAGAACAAATATACTAAATGGCAGAACATTTTTCAAATTGTGGTTATTTACAGAGTAGGATAATTTTGTTCTCAGGTCGCGAATTGTAAGAATACTATTTTAATAATAAAGCTCACTTAATAGTAATTTATGATAACCAATTAATTTGTATAATTACCAGTTTATTATGACAATCAAATCTATGTGATAACTATATTTGCTGAATTCATTATATTTTACATTGGTATAATTGATGAGTATAATGCGACATAATATAGGACACTTAAATGTGAGGACGCTTTTGTGCTTTAACTCTAAAACTGCTAGCTCCACTTTAAAAAACTTAAACTCTAAAGAGCTAGCTCAAAGGCTGCTAGCTCCACTACTGGCGCTATTTTTATTTACCAGCGCCTCTGACAGCGTGGCGTTTCTCAGAAATGGGAAACTCAGAATGATCGTAATTTTAATTCATACAATTTCGAATATCAATGAAAGGTCGAAGCTTATTTGAATCCAACTTTAAAGCTTCTCGAAGCAAGCATATTTTTCATTTTTTAAACTTTCTTTTTATTGAGACTCTTAATAGGCTATTGAACAGAATTCGGGCAAATTCAGAAAGGTTTACGCAATTGTAATTATTGTTTCCTTTTGGCAACAGTAGTTATTTATCCTTGGGCTAGTGTTAGTCAGAAATAAAAAAGAAAAGAAGTAGTGATAGCCTAATAATAATAATAATAATTCTGATTCATTTTTTAGCCTCTGTACAAAATTGCAAAAAATAGTAAAAAAAAAACCAAAGTAAATTAAAGAAGCAAAAAGACAAGCTTATTTTGCAAGCAAAATTTGCAATAGCCTGATAAAAACTGACTCAAGGCATAATTTTGCATCCACGGTGAATGCAAAATTGCAAGCAACATATTAAAAGCTCGAAACTCATTGTTGGAAAAACGTAAAAAGATTTCAATTTTTTTTTTGATATTTTGTTTTCTGCTTGATTCAGTTCATTTTTTAATAAAGATTTAATATAAAGTTAATTCAGCATAAAAATTGCTAAGGCTAATGAGGGCCATGTGCCCTATAGTAGAAAAAATTGTGTTATTAGAAGCAAGTTAAAACTCATTTAATAATAAAGCATTCACTTAATAGTAATTTATATGATAACCAATTAATTTGTCTATTACCATTTTATTATGACAATCCAAATCTTATGTTGAAACCTATAATTTGCTGAATTTTATTATTATTTTACATTGGTATAATTGATGAGTATAATGCGAATTATAGGGACACTTTAAATAACGTTAATAGCCACTTTAAAAAACTAGTTGTAATTAGCTAAATAAATATCTGCAATAAATTTTTATTTACCATCATATACGTGAATAGGTAATAAGTTTTAATTTATATCGTTAATTATTATATTCATACATTTACGAATATGCCCTTAATAGGTATTAATTTTTAATTGGGGAAATTTTAAATTGTAAATGGTAGTGTTTCCCCCTTTTGTTTTAAATATTAGTAATATGTAATTTAATTATTTTTATAATAATTTATGATTCATTTTTTAAGGCCTCTGTAAACAAAATTGTGTAATTTTTAAAAAAAACCTTTACTGTCATATATATTAAAGTATGAAGTTTAAAAAACAAGCTATTGTTTTGCAAGCATTGCAATAATAGAAAATTAATTAATTATAAAAATGGCCTGATATGACCGTGGTTTATTGGCGGTGTTGTATAGTACGGGTGTCGCCACTTATTGATGCAAAAATGGCGCAAAAAGGTTGCTATGCCACTTACTCGAAGGGGAGAACCCCTTGTCGGCCCAAATGTTAGTGGGATTCCCGCTCTTACCCCAACGGTTCTGCAAATATCGGGTTTGGTACTACCCAATTTACGGTATACCCTGTCCCCCGGGTATGATAACGCGGTCGAGTGGTCAAATGGCCACTTTCTAAAGCCAAATGTACCCGCCTTGGGTTACGGCTAGAAAATCTCTTAACTCTCTCCTTGGAGGTAACAAACCTCCCTGTCAATATAATAATGGCGGTACCTCGTAGCTCTATTCCTACCCTGCCTGGGTTACGGAAACTAGTACACAGTTTGTAGAAAATACCTTACTTGTATTCTTCCAAAAGGGTCACAATAATCCCACATAAATCTATATCCCCGAACGGGGTTTAAGCGCACACTAAAACAAAATAATATTTTGCACACAACTGTTCATAGGGGTGGACCTTCGCTTGGCCCAGCCAATCAGCTCCATCCCCATTCAAACCCAGTTCTACCTCTTAGCTTTACTTTTCAATGACTCCCAAACCAGGAAGTACAAAAATAGAACTTGGTTCAAAGCTTACTTATTGCGACACCTCTAATTTAGCAACGACAATTTAACCTGTCTTTTGAAATTATACTATAAGCAAATGTAATTAAGAAAACGAAAACAGGTCATTTATCTGAAAGGAAAAGAAACAGGGGTGAAACCCCAACAGTGGTAAAGAAAAAAAAAAATCTTTGAACAGCTTATTGATAGCTTATCAAATAACATAACAATATTAGTAGCTCCATATTTCGCTCTATTTTTCCTGTTATGATGATTTTGAAAAAAAAAAAAGCAAAAGGATAAACAAACAAAAATGCAATGATGGAGACCAAAGAAAAACTAACAAACGAGAAAGTTACAACATGAAAGAGCTCAAGTGATTCCTTTGAGACAGTGGCAAGGCCATAAACTAAAAAAAAAGTCTTTGGACAGCTTATCCGATAGCTAATAAAACGGCATAACAATATCAGTAGCTCCATATATGGCCTGAATGATCTTGTTACGATGAATTAGAGGTATATAAAATCAAAATCTTCATTAACAATAGCCATATCAAAAAGTTCTTGGTAACGCACTATAAATAAGGAGCGACCCGGCTCAATAGTAACCGAAACTCTAAAAAAAAAAACAAATTTTGTTACCAATAGATATATCAAAAGAATTAGCTTTCTATGCTGATCCCAAATTTAAAAGTGTCACCAAGTTTAGTCTTACCCATCAAATGCTACAAGCCTGAGAAAATTTGCCGGATTTTCGAAAAAAAGGGGATACACCCCCTTGAAAGTCAAATAATCTTGATGAAAATCACAGCATCAGGTTCAGCGTATCAGAGAACCCTAGTGTGGAGGTTTCAAGCTCCTTCCTGCAAAAATGTGGACTTCTGTATTTTTGCCAAAAGACAGATCACCGATGTGGGTTTATTTTTTTTTGTCTGCTTTTCCTAGGGGTAATCATATCGACCCATCGGTACTAGAATATCGGAAGTGAGCTCATTCAAATCGAAATTAAAATTTCTAAGGCCCTTTTTAAGTCACGAAAAGGATTGGAGGGCAACTTTTTCCCCTCCCACGTCTTTTTTTCGAAATCGTCTGATCAAAGTTTTGAGGTGGCTATTTTGTTCAGGATAGTTGAAAGGCCGAATAACTATGCCTTTGGAGATAACATGACCCCCCATAGCCCCTGGGGAAAGCTCTTTAAGCTATGAAATTTACCCTTGTTTAAGTATAGTATTTGTTAGTAGGAAGTATGCATATTTTTTTGATAGGGGAGATGAATTGTCTGCTGGGAGGATTTTTCATGGAGAGAACTTTCCATGGGGAGGGAACTTTCCAGGGGGTGAATTTATCAGGGGAGATTTGCACTGGTGGAATTTGACCGAATTTCTATACGAAATTCTTCTTATGTCTTGCTTTCTCCTTGCCGAATCAATTTTACGCATGGAGATGTTAAGGGTAATTGTCCGGGGTACATTTTTACCAGGGTTGAATTGTCTATCTAGAAAATATATCAGTGACGCGTAGGGATTTTTTTGTGGAAGTGGAAGTGACGCGTAGGGATTTTTTTGTGGAAGACTTCCCTGATATTATTTAAAAACGATCAGAAATAAAAAAAAAAAGTTTTTTCAACTGAAAGTAAGGAGCAACATTAAAACGTAAAACGAAAAGAAATTACTACGTATATGAGGGGGTTGCCTTCTCCTCAACACCTCGCTCTTTACGCTAAAGTTTGAATTTTGTCCCAATTTCGTAAGAACGACTCCTGAAACACAATGTTTGTTTAATTAGAACAATAAGTTTTTTTTTAGTACTAAGAAAACTTTAGCGTAAAGAGTGATGTGTTGAGGTGGAGTAATCCCCCTCATGTACGTAGTAATTTCTGTTCGTTTTAAGTTTTAATGTTGTTCCTTACTTTCAGTTGAAAAAACTCGGTTTTTTATTTAATGCTAATAATAAAACTATTTTTTACTCACTTTATTACTTAGATTTGTATATTATTTTTTAGGTTTAATATAGGTTTTGTAAGTCATTAATATAGATTTTAATTATTATTATTATTATTTGTCTGAAAAACCATGGTAAAAAAACGAAAAGAAGGAGCATAAAAAATGTAAATAATAAAAAAAAAACTCAAATGACAATATACGATATGAAGCTGAAGTGAGAACTTTTCTTAAGACAGTTATGCTGAAATAAAACTAAGCGAATATTTCGGCTACATGACGAATAGTCATCTTCAAAAAGGCAGGCAGAAAAAAACTAAAACAAAATAATAAATAAAAATTACGAACAAATGAGAATAAAAAAATTGAAAACTCGGGATCGAAAAGCTCCTCGATCGAAACAACCTAAAAAACTAAAATTAACAGAGCTATAATATCATCACTTCACAAAAGTTCGGCTAAGGCAAAATTTTTCTGAGAGAGTCCTAGTTCCCTACGAGCTTTTTTTTGTTCGAATGATGGAAAGGCAATGTAGTCATTACAGCTTACAATAATAAACATAAAAGAAGACAAACGCAGATAATACAATTATTTCAAAAGAATTCTTGTTTTTTTTTTAATTAAATAATTGGATTAGCTATATCAAACTTTCTACTAGATAAGAATTACGAATCCCATGGGGGGAAACGAAGAAATATTTCTTTAAGTGAAAGAAAGCAAGATGAATTACTAATTAATGTAATGATTTTTTTTTGGCTAACGGCATTAGTTTCAGAGACAAACTTGAGTTTCTCATACGCTTTGTAATGTATTGATTGTTCTATTTATTGAATGGATGAATATTGATCTTTTTTTCTTGCGACCCCGAACATGTTCTGCTGTCAGCACACACGTCCGTAATGTATATATATATATATATATATATATATATATATATTATATATATATATATATATATATATATATATATATATATATATATATATATATATATATATATATATATATATATATTTTTTTTTTTGGAGGGGGGGGGGGGGGAGGGGGAGCCTAAATCAATCTCCAAAAGTTCGCTAAAAAAACTTGTCAATTATGTAGGAAGAACCGCAGAAATCCATATATCTCGGAGGGTCAAGTTTGTTATAGTTCTCGAAAGAGATTATTTATTTGAAAAATACAGTAACATACGAAAAAATTTGCAAAAAAATTACATTTTCTAGGGGGAGGGGGGTTCTTACTGGTCTGAAGAACACCACGTTCATACTTTTCTCAGCTTTATGTTTAGTACTAGAGCAGGGCATTTTTTTTATTATTCATAACAATACATGTCAATAATATGTTTTTACTTTCAGATTCGAGTCCATCTACAAAGTTTAATACTCTTCCAGCCACAGGCACAGTCTCAACAGCACCTCCTCCTCCTCCGCCTCCGATGTCACTGCCCGCTGGAGGATGTCCACCACCTCCTCCACCGATGTTTGGAGCTCCACCCCCTCCTCCTATGGGTGGCCAAGTACCCCCCCTTTACCTTCAGTTTTATCTAGTCAAAGTGTAAAAGGCACTGGTGGAGCCCTATTACCTCCCCCGCCGGTTATGAACGGACTGATGGACGCAATGACCATTAAGAGGAAAGTGCAGACTAAATACAAGTTGCCCGTCTTAAATTGGGTAGCAATGAAACCAAACCAGGTAGGCAGAGAATTTATAAATGTTCAGCTGAGTTCTTATAGAAGTCGAGCTTCTCTGTGGTAACCAAGTTTTTCGTCCCGAACCCGGACAAAATTGCAATATAAACGAAAATGGTACCAAAATGATCAGAAAAAAATTCTGTACAACATACTAAAAGTCCCCATAAATCCAACTGGGGCGAGTACCCGAAAAACAGGGGAAAAGGGGGAAATGCGGGGGAAAATGGGAAAAATGCTGGACTTGCCCAGAAAATAGTTTAAAGTGAGTTTTCTGAGGTTTCACATACGCTGATTGCGAAATTGACTTCTAAAATTCAGTATAGAAAAAGAGTACTACGGAAAACGGGGGAACAGGAGAAAGAGGGGAGAAAAGAGAAGAAGACAGGGTAGGGGTAGAAAGCGGTTTGAAAGATATTTTCTGGGGTATTCTTATCTGGTGATTACGAAATTGAGAACTAAAATGATATAAAAAAATTGATTAACATAAAACGGGGAAATGGGGGGGGGGGGGGAGGGAGGGGAAAAAGGGAAATATACAGGGTAGGGGTAGAAAGCATTTGGAAATGTTTACAAATGTTAATACAGGAGATCTATAGAGGTTCGGCTACCCCATAGGTTCGGAAAAGGCAAAAAAAAAAAAAAAAAACTCGAGAAAGAAATACGGAAAGATACTGAAATTACTTTATTCCGTATTCCTCGCCGTTATCAACAAGCGCGTGGGTTCGTCAACATAATCCTGTTCTAATTCGATATTCAGTAAGAGAAGCAAGGTAGACTAGTCACCGCGGAGTTCCAGTGCCGACGACAAAAACCTATCCTGACGGAATGACATCTTGAATTCCTTCTAGAGAACTGTCCTTTCACTAGTTCCACAGAGCTTAGAAGTATAGGTTCCGGGCTGATTGCCCAAAAAGGCGTCAATGCAGAGGATGCTAAAGCTGTAGGTGAGCTGATCCTCCAGCGCATGGATGGCTAATCCGTCGAAAGTTTTTCATTCAGGAAGAAAGACAAAGTCGTTACACTGGCATCCGATGGGAACATAAGGATAGATGGCGAGATTTTGCATATCGACCCTGCACTGCTTTTTCAACGTCTTTCGACTGCTGCCCATACATCTGAAAATGACATGGCAGAAACTCTATGTTACGAACTGTGCAGTTATCCGCCCGCTTTGTTTGAGAATTCTGGCATAATGCGTCAGCCAGACAAACCTGCACTAGCGAAAGCAATATGGAAAGAAGCGAAAACGGACTCGATTCACCACCTGCCAGTGTCAGATCGTGTCACTGTAGTTGACGGAGGTTGGCTGCTTCAGCAAGTACCTTGGAAGATTGGTGATACTTATGATTCAATCTGTGACAGCCATGTTAGTTTCGTTACTCGACGCTGTACCTCTCCTACTGTTCTCTTCGATGGATACAGCGCTGGTCCAACCACGAAAGATGCTACCCACAACCGACGGTGTAAGGGAAGCCAGCATCAAGTGATCGATTTCAGTTTAGGGATGAAGCTCCAGTAAAAGAAGGAAGAGTTTTTGAGCAACTCTCAGAACAAACAGCGAATTATAAGCTACATCGGGGAAAAACTCAGAGCCAAAGGATTTGAAGTCGTCCATGCGAAGGACGATGCTGACTATCTAATCGTGAAGACTGCCGTAACGAAAGCAGAAAACTCTGAAACAATAGTTCTTGGCAACAACACTGACCTTCTGATTCTACTCTTGTATCACCTCCCGCCTAATGCAAATACACTTTACTTCGAATCGTCAACGAACGCAAAAGAAGCGATAACACGGTTCTGGTGCCTCAACGAAGTTAAAAAAAAAAATGGGAGAAGTATCCAGGCTACTTCTGGTAGGGCACGCACTCTTGGGATGTGACACGACCTCACGAGTTTTCGGACTTGGAAAGCAAGCTGTGCTACCTCTTTTGAAGAAGAGCGAAGTGTTCAGAAAAAAATGCGAAGTGTTTCTGGATGAATCATCGTCTAAAGATGAAATTGTGAAACCGGGTGAATATCTTCTCCTCAGCTTGTATAAAGCACGACCAAACGAAGATCTCACTAAGCTGCGACATCGAATTTTTTCTTGGAAAAAGTTTCTTCGTCAAATACTACGGCGTTTGTTAAGCCTGAAAGGCTTCCGCCAACCGAAGCTGCAGCTTCATTCCACTCCCAGCGAGTGCGCCTCCAGGTATCCCGTTGGAAAGGGGAACCAGCTGACCTCGACCCGGCTGACTGGGATTGGGTCCTCAGAGACCATAAATACTCACCTGTGATGACCGATTTGTTGCCCGCACCTCAGACTCTTTTGAGTGTCGTGAGATGCAACTGTAAGACAGGCTGCGAGAACTCGCGATGCAGCTGCAAGAAAAATGGATTAGCGTGTACGTTCGTGTGCGGAGAATGTCAGGGTATCAACTGTTTGAACAGGGACAACGAGATTGTCGAAGACGAGGAGCTCGACTAGTGACATCAATGCTGTGTTTTTCAAGTCAACTCTACTGCCTTAAAAAGTGCAGATTTTACCTATAGTTACTGAAGTTCTTTTTTTAGTTTTTTATTCAACGATATTGCCTTCGAAAGAACAAATTTTACCTATAATAGCTGAAGTTTTATACTGTGATCACTGCTAAGCGGTTGTTTTCTTTATGTTTAGTAATTCAAATGGTTGTAAGAAATGTCTGTGATTCAAGAAAGTAAAAGTTTGATACTTAAGCGAGTTATTTTGTCCATAGGCCTACTTATTAGCCATTAGCAGCTGGCTCAGGAGTCAGGCTTCCCTTCCCCTTTTCCGTTATTTCCTCCAGTTTTGTTCGGTTTTCATGGTTCTCGTTTTGTTTCCTTCATTTTAGGTGTCAGTTTCGTGATCAGCAGATAGGAAAACCCCAGAAAACACATTTCAAACTGATTTCTACCCCTGACTTCAATTGTCCCTTTTCTTCCCCTCTTTCCCCCTTTTCCCCCGTTATGGTGGGGCTCATGTTCTTTATTTCATTTTAGATGTCAGTTTCGGGATCAGCAGATAGAAAGACCCCAGAAAACATATTTCAAAGTGCTTTCTACCCCTACCCTGTATTTTTAAATTTTTTCCCCTCTTCCCCCTGTTCCCCCCGTTTTCCGTAGTACTTTTATTCTATACTGAATTTTAGTTGTCAGTTTCGTGATCAGCGTATGGGAAAGCCCCAGAAAACTCACTTTGAACTATTTTCTGGGCGTGTTCGGCATTTTTCCCAATTTCCCCCGCATTTCCCCCTTTTCCCCTGTTTTTTCGGGTACTCGCCCCACTCGGATTTATAGGGACTTTTAGCATGTTGTACAGAATTTTTTTCTGATCATTTTGGTACCATTTTCGTTTATATTGCAATTTTGTCCGGGTCAAACCCTAAAAGTCCTGGACTAATAAACCAAATATTACGGCCAAGACCTTCGCTACCAACCCAAGTGAGCTGTAAAAAGACAACTAAAAACTGATATTCGTTTGTTATGAGGTTTTTATTTTATTTCGTTGATTTGAATCTACATTTTAGTTAAATTTTCTGGAGTAATCCTGATTTGTTTAGATTTCGCTAAACTGATTAGAATCACTTTCTTCCTACAGAAACCCCATCTAAGTAAATCTCTCGCTTAGTTCTTTGCAGAAAAATAAAGAATACGATATTTTATCTATAGTAATAATCGCTGCGTCTGACTGTTCTCTGAGTAACTTCAGAGCGTTCCTGGAGCATAAACCTGCATCGGGAGCTAGAAGACGCCTAGAACAAATCCATGCAATAGCTCTACCTAAAAAACTCTGTGTAAGCGAGAGTAGGTCAATAAAGTTTCTTATCGAAATAGAGTATTTCAAGCAATCCACATGTATTTACAGGCGTATCTAATGTTGTTGACAAGGAAAGAAAATAAAAACAATTTCGACATGTTTTTTTCCTTACGCCTTCTTCTCGCCTATTTATTGACTTATATCAGGTTTTATATTGTGCTTAGTAGTGGAATCAGCTTTTAAATCAGTATTTATATTGTGAGGTTTTATATTTGCTTATTATCTATACCTCTAGAAATGACTCTAAGTAATTAACTAAGTAATTTAAGCCAACAAGAAACAAACCTAAAGATTCACTTGGTAGTTAATGATACTCTCATAAGGCTGGAGCCTAGTTACTCACGAATATCTGAGAATTAAGCAAGGAACACAAACAAAGTTGACTATAAAGATATGACCGGGACATAGTACACCATAAAATCGTAACTGCTCCCCTTTTCCACCTAAATACCTCTAATATTATAAGATTTACCACCAAATCTGGCAATAATGTCCGTTTTTTTTTTATTAAAAAAGGTACATACACTTGAGGGTGGTTCTTCAGACCGAACACCCGAAAAGGCTAATCACGTTAGCGGACCTAGTATATTACTCGCCTGTTACGTACTTCCATCCCCCTTAGAAGAAAATCTTGCAACTATACCTTGCCAAGCCACTAATC
Organism: Artemia sinica; assembly: GCA_027921565.1. Taxonomy (NCBI): domain Eukaryota; kingdom Metazoa; phylum Arthropoda; class Branchiopoda; order Anostraca; family Artemiidae; genus Artemia; species Artemia sinica. Next base: position 61,604,721 of record CM051259.1, read on the forward strand.
TTTTTGAAGGGGATCTTATGATTCCACCAAAAGGCCCGATTGTCTTTAACTCTCCCGGGATTCCCAAACTGTGATCTCCGTAAGTCCGTAAATTGGGGTTGTCCTATACACATGAATTTTGATTCTGTTTTAGTCGGTGAAACTCTTAATAAAACTACTATCTGAGAGGGGGAGGGGTGTTTCTCTCTAATATATAATTGCCCAAAAAAGTATATGTTGTCATAAAACCACCTATCCGCAGTTACTAGAAATCCGGGGTGCTAATAGGGGGGGGGGGGATATATGTAAATTTTAAGACACGTAAAAAATTCTTAACAAGACAGAGAAAAATTATCTTTTGCACCAACAGTAATAAAAGTCTAAATATTTCGGCTTCGTATCTGGAAGACTTTATCAACGGGGAAAAAAGAACTAATAAAAATAGCCCGAACAAACATACAGTATAAAGAAAAAGTGAAAAAAAAACAACAACAAAATACACAAACGCTGTAGAGCAAAATGAAAAACGAAAGAATACTCACATTTAAATGAACTCCAATAAGGTAATTCCGTTAATACAGGACAGTGCACAAGACAGGAAAAAACAGAATATCTGTTATCTTAAATTTCGTCTGATAGTCTGCATTTTTGGTCAACCTGCCTAAGGCCATGGGCAGCCGTGCCTTGTTTGCCTCTCATTCCAGGCAATCTGACGGTCCTGTGTCATTTTAAATTCTTGGTCAACCTGCTTGAGACTCTAGGAGAGTCATACTTACTCCCGCCGTTTACCCCTGCCATTTAACCAAACACTTTGAAAACTATAGGTTTCACCATTCGCTTGCGAGTCCAGGTGACTTGTTAGTCATGTGTCAATCCTATGACACGGTATTCCACCTTTAGACTACAGCGGCCAAGCCTATTAGGCTTAGGTTTCACTTGTTCACCTGTGAGTCTAAGGAAATTCAGTCCCAGATTTTGCATACAAGTCCAGTGGACATCGTCCGTCACGCGTCAGCCCAAAATCAATCCAATCTTTCATCCCTTAGTTCTATGACTATCTACCTTATTTATGCCCTAGGAAAGACGTATGGACGTATGATAGATAGACTTATCTATCAATAAATGAAATGACATAATTTTTATACAATCCTAAAAAGGGCTTATGCCAGATTTGCCTCTCACTCACTGGGACTATCTATCTTGGCTTTTTCTACAATTAGCCATGGCTTGATGCCTGTAACTACTTGATTTTAATTCAAAATCAACGGATTTGATAAAAGTCCAATAGGGTCCAATGTCAAGATATTCCAGAAGATTTTGTTTTTCATTTTAATTTCTCACATATTTTTAAATACGTTTGTTTAAACCAAGTTTTTTACTTTTCTTTCTTGTTGATAAAGGCTTCCAGACGAGAAGCCAAAATAGCCGGACTTCTTTTATTATTAGCGCTTGAATTTTTTTTTTCATTGTCTTCTTAAAAAATTTTAAACGATTTTTAATTTAATTTTTTTTTTTTTAACTTCCCTATAATTTGTCTAATTTTGGTCTATTGTATTTTAGTGTTACGCGCCCCTTCCGAGATAAATTTCTACATATATGAAGCATGTGCATATAATTCTCCTGTCATTATATTTTAGGTAAAAGGAACGATATTTAGCGAGTTAGACGATGAAAAGGTATTTGCTGTGATTGATTTTCACGAATTCGAGGAAACAGTTCAAGCTAGGAAATCAGGCAATGAGCAACAGGTCCAGTGGGAGTAGTGAAATCGACGGATTTGCTACTATTGGAAGCAAACGGTTTAAGAAACCTGAAGCAACATCTGTCTTGGAGCATACGAGACTGAGAAATATTGGTAAGCTTTAATATTAGCCTACTATTCTAATTACCATAGATTTTTGCCAAATGATAAAGAACATGGGTTGTTCTGAAACAAATTTTTGTTGTATGCTTTCTTTATTTCTTCTTTTTTTGTGAAAAGGCTCAGCTGTAAATGTCTCAGTTAATACTCCAGCTGGGTCTAATATTGCTGAAATATTCTATTCCTTTCTTATAATTAATTTTAAATATATGTTAGTTGTAAGCCACGGTGGCTTCAACTCACGGTAATGAGAGGGGTGGGGCGGGGAAGCAAAAATGTGTTTATCAAAAGCTAGGGGTTCAATTTTGAGTTTTTTTTTCCAATGAAAGTACCCGAAAAAGTATTTTCCAAAATCTAAGAGAGGGCAAAAAATCTTGGGGTGTTGGGCAAATGCCCGCTCCCTGCACCCCTTCCCCAATTAAAGCAACTAGTAAGTCAGTTTGTTCCATGAAATGAACTAAACCAACTTTTTATTATCAACTCTGCAAAAATCATTGATGATCAGCATAGGTTGCCAATGGCAGTTAGAACACCGTTAGGATAGTAGCCGGTGAGATAAGAGTGGCATTTCAAAAATGACCAACATCTTTATCGATATAGTACGATAATAAAAAAGCAGCCTAGGCTAGTAGCAGAGGGAACACTGTTGAGCTAGTGGCTGATGAGATGGGAGCCACATTTTAAAAATAACCAGTCTTGTCGATATAATATGGTAATATAAAAACAGATTAGCTTGCCAGTGGCAAGATAGAACGCTGATAAGATAGTGGGTGATGAGATGGGAGTGGCATTTTAAGATAACCACCATAATCGGTATAATATGAGAAATATAAAAGCAAGCTGTGGTAGTAGCACTGAGCTCGCACTGATCCTGACTTCAGCTCCCACGTAGGACTTCAGCTTTCACGCAAGCCAGGGTTATATAGCCTAGTTTTTTTCATCTTTCACAACTTCTGTTTTAAATGAATTCGAATGAATTTTGAATGTTTTTAGGTCTAGCTCTAAATATAGCTCTAAAGCCGTGATTCCCAACATGGGACACAGGCCCCACCAGTGAGGCATGGTAATTTTTTTGTGGGTCATGTGCAGGACGTGCACTCTACGGCTGACCAGCGCTCTAAAGCCCTAGTTTCGAAAAAAAAAACCTCTAAAGTCCCAGTTTCGAAAAAAAAATTCATGCGAACGATGGTACATTCATATGCATTTACATGCCTGTGGAAAGGAAGAAAGAGACGGCTATTGCACCCTGGAAGCGACCAGGAGCTGATCTGATCTGAAGGGAGTGGGAGTTTGAAGCTGTGAAGGGTGTATTTGCTACACATGTTATTATACAATCTGATAAATTCGACTTTTTGCAAGTATTTGGTCTGTAGTGCATTGAATGTATTCAGTTGATGCACCGGGACTAAATGCCAAGTTGCTGAAGCGCACACCGTAACTAAGGGTGCTGAGACCCAAATATTTGAGTTTTGATGCAATGGTTAATCATGGAACAACCGAAGATGGCGTTTGTTTTGTCGATATTCCTGTATCTAATTCTCTGTTTGTACATATGTTTGGACCACAGCTAATCAGCAGTATTCCAACTTTGACTAAATGCCTTCTATTTTTTGAACTCCTGTATCACTCGCACATTTTTTTTAAGTAATGTTTCATTGCTCAATGTGAAAATATTCAAGGACCAAAATTAAATTATCTCAAATGACTTGTAAGTATTTTAGTTCTTTGATACTACATATAAAAGTTTGATTTTAAAACTGAAGCAATATCCTTTTGCGACGGTTTTTTTTTCGGCGAAAACTTAATGTAACGCGGTTTTCAAAGTGACATTTGTGACATTAACGTGATTTGAAGTGCTTTACTATTTCAGCAGCCCTTCTAGCACATGCTGTTTTAGGAAGCTTCAATGTAGTTTCCTTTTTGTAATGCTTTTTTGGCGAAAAATAATGTGACGTTATTTAAAAGTAACATTTGTGACATTAATATGACAGTCAAGTGCTTTGCTAACTCAACAGCCCTACTAGCATATGCTATTTAAGTGAAGTTCACACAATTTCCTTTTGCGACAGGCTTTTGACGAAAAAATTTCCTTTGTGACTTTATTTTTAATGCAACATTGTGGCATTAACGTGACATTGAAGTACTTAACTATCACAATAGCCTACTAGAATATTCTATTTAAGTGAAGTTCAACAGAATTTCCTTTTGCGACAGGCTTTTGACGAAAAATGACGTGACTTTATTTTTAATGCAACATTGTGGCATTAACGTGACATTGAAGTACTTAACTATCACAATAGCCTACTAGAATATTCTATTTAAGTGAAGTTCAACAGAATTTCCTTTTGCGACAGGCTTTTGACGAAAAATGACGTGACTTTATTTTTAATGCAACATTGTGGCATTAACGTGACATTGAAGTACTTAACTATCACAATAGCCTGCTAGAATATTCTATTTAAGTGAAGTTCAACAGAATTTCCTTTTGCGACAGGCTTTTGACGAAAAATGACGTGACTTTATTTTTAATGCAACATTGTGGCATTAACGTGACATTGAAGTACTTAACTATCACAATAGCCTACTAGAATATTCTATTTAAGTGAAGTTCAATGCAATTTCATTTTGCGATATTTTTTTTACAGAAAATAATGTGGTGTTGTTTTTTAAGGTTTTGCATTTGTGGCTGACCCTTGTTGTTTGGCAGTCATTCTTGAAGAACTGGAACAAAAATTAAAACTTTAGCGTAAAGAGCGAGGTATTGAGGAGGGACCAACCCCCCCTCATACGTAATAATATTTGTTCGTTTTAAGTTTTAATGATGCTCCTTACTTTCAGTTGAAAAAACTCGTTTATTAATTACATTTCTGATTGTTTTTTTAAATAATGCCAGGAAATCCGGCTCCCCTCCACAGAAAGATTCTATAGACAATTCAATCCCCTTGAAAATTTACCCCGGACAATTACCATTAAGATCTCCACATATAAAATTGAGTCGACGAAGAGAAAGTAAGACAGATAAAAATAATTTCGTAAGGGAGTCCTGGCAAATTCCCCCAGTGCAAAATTTCCCTGAAAAGGTCATTCTTCGCAAACTTCACTCTCCATGAAAAATTCTCCTCGTGGAAAATCCCCCATAGTTATTGGACCTTTCAGCTATCCTATAAAAAAAAAAAAAAAAAAAAAAAAAAAAAAAAAAAAAAAAAAAAAAAAAAAAAAAAAAAAAAAAAAAAAAAAAAAACCATCTGTGATCTTTCTTTGGCAAAAATGCAAAATTTTACATTTTTGAAGATGGGAGCTTGTAACTTCTACAGTAGGGTTCTCTTGTACGCTGAATTTGATGGTGTGTTATGAAATGCATTGGCCTTTAGGGGTGTTTCTCCCTTTTTTTGGAAATCAGGAAAATTTTCTCAGGCTCGTAGCCTTCGATGGGTTAAACTAAACTTAATGAATATTATATGTTTTGAATCAGCTTGATAAGCCTATTCTTTCCTTACAACGCATTCAGGCACGTACAGATGATATTGTTTTTTGAGGAGGGGGGATAAGGAAAACAAGTTTATTTGGTAGTTTGAATAAGAAGTGCCCAGAAGGTTAGTAATATTTAGGGTTATAGGGTAAAAGCTCAGACTCCGAGGCAGTGGTGACTCTATTTTCTCTTGTGCCTGGGGCAAAATCTTTATTAGCACCCTCCCTCCCCTTGTCTTCCAAAATCTCTGTCCTCTCCCTAAAACCGCCTCTGCCCTGAGGGCTCTCCACCCCTGCGCATGTCTGTGATCATATTCGCTCTTCTCAACCTTATTATAGAGTGATTTAAGAAATTTTTAATAAAATTACTACGAAATTCTCCTTCATCAATAGTCATATTTATTAATTTTTAGCTTATTCTTCCATTATCCCCGTTCATTGCTGAACGTGGAAATGTAAGTCATTTCTTCTACATTATAGACCCCATCGCCTTTTGTGAATTGAAATTTTTTTGAATGTTCTTGCTCACCAGGATTGGCTGAATCGTTAAAAAGTCTCGTTCCATTTAAATCGGATTCCCAATATCTATGTGATAATCCATTTTCTATGCTTTTCCTTTTTTTTTCAAGTTGCCCTTGAATTTCAAGTTGCAAGTTTCGATTTTCAGTCTCTTACTTAAGTCTTATCAATTTCCCGCTTCATTTGGCTCAAATGTGATTGAATGCCCTCCGGAGAGAGTTTTCAGATTATCGTCCAAATAGATATTAGAATTCCTAGTGAAAAATTTCGGATACGAGTTTAAATAAACCATAAAATCAATGGGATCCAACTCTTCTCCCTAATATTCCTAGTTAGTAAGGGTCTCTAAGCTGTGTTTTGATATATGTTCCATAAAATGGCCATCTAAATGGTCCATTGCTCATAAAAAATTGTCATCTGCGAAGGTTTTTTTTAGCTTTTCGGTAGAATAAAATCACAAAAGTAAACCTAAGGTAAAACAGGAATCATATCACAGGTATATCGTACTGTATCACGGTGTATAAGGTATTACACAGTGAATCACAATGTATAAGATCTATCACAATGTATCACAAAAGACTGTTACAGTTAAATATAGGTTGTGTAAGTCACGAACATATATAGGCATATGTTTAGGGAGGGGGAAATTTTTTAAAAAAGTGAAAAATCTGGTAGATTTATACGGAAAAATGCAAGAAATTATAGGAAAATCTAGAGGCCCTTGCTCCCCTCACTCCTATGTGTAAGCTACTATGTAGCTGTCAAATGTCCAAATATCAATCAAATGTCAAATGTCCAAATATCAATCAGCTGTCAAATATCAATCAAATGTCCACCATGACTCTGTCAGCAAACTTCAATTCAACTTGAAAAAAAGAAAAAAGAGTTAAGCCTATGGTACTAAGGTATGACAATAATAATAATAATAATAATAATTTATTTGTTTCCTCTGTACGTACAAGAAAAATGCGAGTGCATTATGAAAAAGAGACAAAAAACACATTTCACGAGAAAAAAAAAGGTAATATCAACTGGCATCCAAAACATTAAGAGCATTCGCTCGGCATTAATAGCAATAAATAAAATCCAAAAATTGTATTTTAAGACCCACAGAATAACCTTAAGTTGATCTTATTCTGCTCAAGGGGAAATAAATAGTTTTTACTAGATCGGTTACGAATTCAGGTCAAAAGCTTTTCCATCTTTTCACTAATTTCAGAATCAGCATACCGCCTAGAGACATAGGTGTTTCTAGTCCATATTAAATAAAAGAACAAGTTTTTTTTAACTGAAAGTAAGGAACGACGTTAAAGCTTAAAACGAACAGAAATTATTCTGTTCGCTTTTTACGCTAAAGTTTTTTGTTGTTTAAAAAAACAGAGTTGTGAGAAAGTCGAACTTGAGCGTAAAGAGCGAGGCGTTGAGGAGGGGACAGCCCCTTTCATATACGGAATAATTTCTGTTCGTTTTAAGTTTTAACGTCGTTCCTTACTTTCAGTTAAAAAAAACTTGTTTTTTTTTTATGTAATTTTTGAACGTTTTTGAATTAATGCAGGTTTTGATTTTGGCTCACCGTACATGAATAATAAAAAAAAAAAAATTGCATATTAATTTTACTTTTATTTGGTTAAATGGCTTTCTCGAAACTTGTTTAATTTTATTTACGAACGTTTTTATTAGTAATAAATATACGTAACTTACGAATTAACTTACGTAACGAACTTCTATATTCATAGATTTTTAAAACGTATATTAGGGGGTTCACCCCCTAGTCAATACCCTGCTCTTTAAGCCAAAGTTCGAATTTTGTTCCAATTCTTTAAAAATGACCCCTTAATCACAAATGCCGCTAATTAGAATAAATAGCTCTTATGAAAGTACTAAAAATCTTTGGCTTAAAGAGCGAGGTATTGACTAGGGGGTGAACCCAATCATATGCGTGATATTTTCTGTTCGTTTTAAGTATGATGTTGCTCCTTACATTCAGTTGAAAAACTTGTTTTTTTTTAATTTAATTTCTTAATAATGCTGGGAAATCCGGAACCCCCTTCATAGCAATGTCCCTTCCCCCATGAAAACTTCCTTCATGGAAAGATCCTCCCATATAACCCCCGATCAACCCCCCCCAACCCTACCAGAAAAAATCCCCCCTGAAAACGTCTGTATACTTCCCAATAACCAATATTATATGTTAACATTGGGTAAAGTTCATAACTTTCAGCCCTCCCCCCGGGGACTTCGAGGGATTAAGTCAAAAGGGAAAAAAATGAGCGTGGGAGGAGGCCTAGTTGCCCTCCATATTTTTTGGTCACTTAAAAAGGGCACTCGAACTTTTGATTTCTGTTCCAATGAGTCCTCCCACGATATTCTAGGACCACTGGGTCAATACGATCACCCCTGAAAAAAAAAAAAAAAAAAAAAAAAAAACACACATCCGTGATCTTTCTTCTGGCAAAAAATTCAAAATTCCACATTTTTGTAGATAGGTGCTTGAAACCTCTACAGTAAGGTTCTCTGATACGCTGAATATGATGGTGTGATTTTCATTAAGGTTCTATAACTTTTAGGGGGTCTTTCCCCTTTTTTTCTAAAATCAGCTAAATTTTGTCAGGCGTGTAACTTTTGATGGGTAAAACTAAACTTGATGAAACTTATATATTTGAAATCAGCATTAAAATCTGATTCTTTTGATGTATCTATTGGTATCAAAATGGTATCCGTTTTTTAGAGTTTTGGTTACCATTGAGCCGGGTCGCTCCTTACTTACAGTTCGTTACCACGAACTGTTTGATTAGAACCTGTAGGAAATATTTTCAAAATTGAAAGACAAATTTTTTGTACTAAAATCGCCCTAGAAACTTTCTGTCCTTGATCAGTTTGACAGCCGTAAGTCATTACGCATTGAGGAGTTAGTGTTCAAAAAATTCCGTGTTACCCCTCTCCAACAAAGAGAGCCCGAAAAAGAGGCAAAAAATTGTTTTTCCTGATCGGCTCGAATCTCAACCTAAGTCCACACACTAAAGGGACCACAATGCATGAGGAAAAATATTTTAGGTTTTTTCAAATATGTCAAGACAAAAATAAGGTCATTACGGTAATTATAATTTGGCTTCAAAAAAGCCTCTGCTAGTAATATCAATTCAAAATTTTTTGGCTTTGTGAAAAATGATAATTTTTTGTAATGATAATGCTTTGTAATTTTTTTGGACATTTTTTCTTGCCCAGTAGGTCGTTATGGGATAGAAAGCCTTTTTACTTGCCAAAGATTATTCATAACAATATTTACAAAGCTTATTTAAAGTATTATTGCTTAATTAAACAGGAAAAGAGAGATTACTTTCCTATAGTTATATTTGAAAGATTGTGCTTTAATTTTGTTGGTTTGCATCTCCTGAACATTTTTTCGTAAGCCAATCACATTATTCCATCTTTCTGTAGAGAAAATAAATCAAGTTTTTCAGAACCTGGCTGTTAAACCTTCTGTGTAGATTTTAAGCATTGAAAAGAAGAAACGCTGAATTCCACTTGATAAGCATTCCCGAGGGAAATTTTAAGCGAGTAAAAGGATTTCAGAGGCACAACATTTAATTTTGTTTCAAGAAACTTTCTACCAATCTTTGGCTTTACTGTTTGAAGTAAATGCTGCCATCTATATCCTGAATACTACAGACACTACATATGCCTAGATATTGTATGGTCTTAAGCAGAAACAGCGACGAAATGACATAATTAAAGAGTTCTTCTGATTTTTTGATGTGGTGCCTCGGGTTTTCTTTTTTGGGGGAGGGGGATTTTTTGGGGCTCGGTAATAAGTGAAATTCTCGCTTGGAGAGCGTCTTTTTGTGAACTCTAAAGAGAGAAAAGGTAATAATTTCTTGACCGATATTTTAATTTTTTTTTAAAACTTGAACGTCAAAGAAGAAAATTTATTTGGCCACACTGCTAATTAAGATTATGTTAGCTTAAACTTCTATAGACGTAATTCCCACAGTTCTGGTATTTAAAATATTCAAGCTTAAACCCTGAAGGGGTGTAAGAAACACTGAAAGTTAGGGTTAATTTTAGAGACAATTTTGGGTCAAAAACCCACGTGTGAAAAACCCACACATTTGCCAAATGTGGCCCTTTAGGTAGAAAAAACGCTGGATATGACCATTAATAAATGTCATCTACGTTGTCTATTTTGGGCCGGCAAAACCATTAATGCCATTTTTTTCGAATATGACAGTAGAAATGGTGTAACTGTGTATGTTGAGCAATAAGCAACTTTTGTGACTTGTTAAAAATTGAGCCGTTTCGCTAATTACTTTAAAGCAACAAAATTGTCCAACAACTTAAAAGGAAGAAGATGGAATTTGAATTTGAGTGCTCCTGGGAATGGAAAATTTTTAGTGGCAGAATCAAATAATGTTTCTGTTAAAAATCCACTTCGGCTCTTAAATCATACAGATTGAAATTCTTTTCGGCTAAAAATTTCAAGGCTTTACGAAATAATGGTTCCAATTTTCTTACGAGATCCTGTGATTCCGCACCATTAGATGTCGCTTTTTCGTTTAGTATTTTTCCTTTTTTTGAAAGTTTCGGTGATTACTAGCTAAGCAAAAGCTCAAATTTTATCTGTGCTAAAGTCCAGGAATCTGCCTATGAAAGTTTCCAACTTCTGTTGGTTTTGTTGTTTCCAAGTTGAGGGAAATTCCACTAAAAAAGTCTGGAGACCTTTTGTCCGGAAAGTACGGAAGAGTTTGGCCTCGAAGTGTACTATCTTGAGATATTTTAACCTACTCCCTCTGAAGTGTCCCTACTCCCTCCAGATACCCTTGGCTAAAGGTCAGACCTATGTGAACTCATGCTATAAGTAATTCACTGTTTAAAAAAAAACAACCTGAAAGACGATTTACCAATTAGATTTGGCAAGAATTATCGTTTTAGCTATTGACTTACCTTACCCACTGACACAGTTTTCATTAAAATTGTGGGCAGATGAGATCTTAACTTAAATTGAGGAAAAATGATATTTGAATCTTTTAATATTAAGTTATTGTAAATTGGGCCTATAGGAATATCTCCAGTATCTCCATTTAAAGCAAGGTCTCTATATATTTTTTAGTTTCAATCGCCTCCCTAAAAGATTATGGTAAGCCATTTGCTGTAGATATAAAAGATATATCATTAAAAAGAACTAAATTATCTGGATTTTCAAAGATGTTGAGGGCCAAAGCAGAATCAAAATTGTCATTTTTTATTTTGGCATCTTGGAGATTTCTCTATTAAAATTTTGTGTTCATGCAGTCGTTCCCCTAACTGTTACTCTCAGTAAGAGGTGCTGTAAAAGGAAATTAGGACAATGCACATACAAATGAATGTGCATTGTCATTTTAATATCATATACTGATATTTAGTAATCAAAATCTTAATATTATTTGATTTATTAAAGTTATAAAAGTAAAAACATTTATATTTTTTTTTCAGTAAATTGCAAATTATGTTCTGACCTTGGGAAGGCATAGGGGTTTTGAGCCCAGCTTATGTTAATTTCTGCTCGTTTTGAGTTTGACTCGGTTATTTATTGTAATTTCTGTTCGTTTTGAGTTTTATTTATTTATCGATGCTGATTTGTGGTAGTTTCACGCTTGGTAGATTATTTGATTTTATTTTTGCTCATTTTTTGTTTAATGGAGTTCTTTACTTTTCTTTGAAAAACTTATTTTGTGGAAAAAGTTTTTTTAATTAATTATCTGAAAAAGAATACCAAAAGTACCTCTCATTGTAGCTTTTCTTCGATCTCTGCAAAATTTCTTTCACTATACCCGAATTTTTTTGGGGTTCCAACCAATTTCTCCAAAATGAAAATAATAAAATATCTTTATTATTTTTTGAATAAAATAATAAAAATAATATAGTAATAAATACAAGTATTAAAAAAATTTTCTTATAAAAAAATAAAGAAAGAGAAAAATAATAAATTTATTTATTATAATAAATAAACTGATATAGTAAACCACCCTTTTTGTAACTGATTTAAGGAAGTAAATCCATTTCCTCTTTTTGCCGTATTATTTTGATGGGAATTTAATATTAAATTTTGTTTCCCATTTAAACTTAAATCTTATCAATTTCTCGCTTCATTTAGCTCCAATAGTGGTGTGATTGAATGTCTTTCAGAACAAATTTTTACATTATCGTCCAAAGGGATTAAGGGATTGTCCACTCTCAAAACTTTGTACATCAAGAGACGCGCACCAAGCATGGCATAAAGATTCATAGCGTGCCAGAAGTTTGACAACCAAAAAGCACCCTAAGATATTCATAAGGTGGCTGAGAGCGAATAATCCCTTGGACACAATAGCTGTTTCCCAAGGAAATTGCTTGAAGAGTGTTTCAATTAAAAGAGGTTCTTTCATATTTTTTAAACGCTATTGTTGTGCGAACGAAAGCCGATTTGTTGCATGTGAAAGGGCAGAAGAGATTTCAAGTGCTTCAACCGAGGGAGGAGGAGCCTGTACTTTTGATCTGGCCTCCGGAATATAATTTTTGTACGATTTCCGCCTCTTTTTTTTACAGTTTTTTCATGCTTGCCTAAGCTCTGCTTATTTTTTAATTTGTGCACCCCTCCCCCTCAAAAAAAAAATTTCGCGTACATGGGGAGGGGAGAACGCATTACGGTTACAGTTACTTTTAAAGTGACTTAAAATATGCCATTTGCAATACGTTGTTTTAAGGGGGAGGGGGCTGGAGTAGTGAGAGAAAATAAAATCCTTTATATTACCACCTAAGGCTCTATTAAGCCACTGTTAAGATGTTAACTGTTCTGTAACGTTACTTAATTTATTGAGTTTTCTATATTACATTTTGTAACTGTATTTTTTGGGGTAAAGAAAACAAAAACAAAAACTATAACTAAATCTCCATATAATGGTAACCAAAAAAAGAAGAAGAAAATAACTGCTTACTTTTAAACCAAGTCCCGACGTGTATCTTTGCTATTCTATTGTAAAAAATAACGGAATTTCTTTACCAGTGAACTTATTTCTGCTTGTAATTATGACTAGAATTGTTTCCTATGTTACTATGGCAAAAGTGGTCATAATATCCTATATGGTCTAGTCTAAAATGAAAGGGCTTATCTACCGTCTAATCAGAAAGGGAGATTTTACTAATACGCAAAATACCAGAAGGGTTCCCTATAATACTACAGAAAAAAAAATCTCCCTGTGGTTCATTGGCTCCTTTATTTTGTGTATTCTTGAAAGCGGCGAGTCAATTTATTTGTGAAACGTAAATTAGAAGTAGAAGTCTATCCATTTTAGTGCTTGAATATATTTGAATAGGCCCGCCTTCTACAATTTGATTGGATTTTCCGTGTGAAATTTTCAATCACTCAATGGAGTGACTCATTTTAAGCTTCAAGCTTTTTAACTAGAGATCTCTCTTGTTCTCTGTCGTACTATCTTCTGTTAATTTAGTTTATGAGAAATCTTAAAAAAAAAGTGAAATAACGGAGCAAAAAAAGAGAAAAGTATACGAAAATATGCTGGTTTCCATGATGCGCCCTGTCGTCTTAAGCACTGCACACGCGAAACACACTAATTAACGAAGTATACTAATTAATACAAATTAATAGTACACTAATTAGTACTCTATTAATACAATTAATATACTAATTAGTTCACTAAGTACACTAATTAACTAACGAAATTGTGACATCCACCATTTCAGAATATGAGCAAAGGTACTTGTATGATAAAGCCCCGACCACTCAAGTTGTTCTTCCGTTGACCCATTGTAGAACCGGTTTTTTCGTTAGTTTCTTTCAGCTTAGCGTGAGACTAGACAAAGGGAAATGACAGAATAGATAGGAAATATATAATTTGGGCTATATATTTGCACATTAGGGGTGGGGGTAAAGTATTTGGACAATTTGAAGTTAGAAAAACAATTCTTACTTCATAATATACAGCATAACTGTACCTAACAAATTAGGCATGCAGACAAGTATAGTTTACACCCCCCCTCCGTAATGTGCAAATATATAGCCCAAATTTGTTTCTAAACTACTATATTTTTATCATACTTTGGCGTATTTCATTAGGATTGAGGGTCAGAGAAACAAGTTCTTCTGAGGTGAAGAATATTAGGTTGGGACTATATCATACAAGTACCTGAGCAAAAATTACTGAAAAATCTGTGACTAATTAATACAATGATTAATTAATTAATCCCGCGATTAATTACAAAAGTGTTACATTAGCAGCAAATGTATTACAGAATGTAAAGTGTCTTTTCCTTCTCTTTTTTCTTTGTAATAGCTAAATGGCAATTCCAAGTCTGGTCATCGCCCAGTATTCCGAGGGAGAGAAAGGCTTTCAATAGCACATAATTCGGAAAAGATGCTTAAAAAGAACGAATTATATGGAAAGGTCTCAGTAGCGTCAATTCACGAAAATAAAGAAGGGGGAGGGGATGCTATTTTCAAAATTTAGTCGGGGGTAGAATTTACCGTTTCTTTTAGTTTTTTTTTTTAGATCAAAATAACAAAAGGTTTTTTATAGAAAAATATCCCCCAAAAAGCTATTTTTCAAAATTTAGGGGAAAGGAGCAAAAAATTCTAGGGGAAGATGGGAAATGCTACCCAGCCTCATTAACGTTCACGGTCTACTATCTCACACCAAGAGCAGAAATCAGTAGGTAGGACTTCGGTCCTCCTTCGAAAATTGTAATTTGCTAAAATTACAATTTACAGTTGTAATTTTATGTGACAACTTTATGCGACAGGCCTATGGCTTCCTCCTTTATTGGGTAAAGTAAATAAAAAAAAAAATAAAATAAAATATAAAATTAAAAAAAATTATTAAACCGTGAAATACGTCCTTATTGTCTTGGACACCGTGGTACTCAAAGTCAGGTGCACTGCTTAAATATTAAAGATATGGCGTCTCCTATCTCACAATATGGCATAAGTCAGTAATTAGTTAATGGTTAATAGTTTCTAAGGCCACACTGCTTTTTGTGTAATTTAGTATACAAAATAAAATGTTTTACAATGGGTACTTATTTTATTATAATTTGTGAAAAATCAAATAGAGTAAACCCTAAAAAGTGAAAAAAATGGGATGTTCATTCTAAATAAAGAATAAATAAGCAATTGAGAAAAAATAATTAGAAGAAGGAAAAGTAAGAAAGATAAGAAGAATAGTAAAAAAAGGGAATAAAAGTTCAAATTCAAAATAGAATCTTCACAAAAGAATTGGTGCTGGTATCGAACACACTATTTTTCGTTTGGTGTGTTTACTGTCTTGTTATTTTTCGTGCTGTTAAAAAAGAAACCCGGAGTTAGTCCCAAAATGTCCCGAATTTTTCATGTTTTAGGGCTTATTTTAATTTGCTGCTTCGCTATTTGTGACAAAAAGTACCTGTTAAAAAGTAGTTGAATTTATGTTAATGGATTAAATTCTATAAAAATTTGAAACCAATCTCACGATATGAGCAAAAATAAGATAACACCTTTTAAACACCCTGTTTATGTTCTCCTTTGAAATTTTAAACTATGGCATACATTGTGTCATCATGAACACTGCAATTCACAGAGTTCAATTCACTATTTAAATGACGAAAATGTGACGTCTGCTGTCTCACAATTAAAAAAAAAAAATTAGTGTAAATAGCTATAAAACCTCATTTCTTGTCTCTTGTGAAATTATAAAATTGCAGTATGCAAAACTAAATAGCCTACAGTATCTAACGAAACTGTGACGTCTTCTGTCTCACAATATGAAAAGAATCGATGGGTAGCTTCTCACTAATTTTCTTTTATTGTAGCCATTTCCAGACGAAAGTTGGAACATCCGTTGGACAATATCGTTCAAGCAGTGAACCTCCTCGATTTAAAGACCTTAAAAATTGAAATGGTGGAAATACTCCAAAGAATGGTTCCAACTGACATCGAGGTAATGTATTATTGCCTCTTTTGTGGTCAAAACCAAAGACTATTGTGCAAATGCTAAGAGTGGAAACCGTCGCCAGTGTCAGAAAACCACAAACGCCATCTAGCATTTGGCGTCTCTGGGTTCTCTTTTCTCCTTATTTGGCAGTTATTCTTTTTGTTTAAGAAACGGAGATTAGAAACTCATTAATGCACTAATTTTGCCAGTGAAATTAATTGCTCTTATTTTGCTTCATTATTAATCTAAAAAATATGCCAAGAAATGCCAAATGCCACACGTTGACGACTTTTTTTTTGTCAATTAATTAAAAATTTTTTTTTTACAAAATAAGTTTTTCAAAGAAAAGTAAAGAACTCCATTAAAACAAAAAAAGAGCAAAAATAAAATCAAATAATCTACCAAGCTTGAAACTACCACAAATCAGCATCAATAAATAAATGAAACCCAAAACGAACAGAAATTACAATAAATAACCGAGTCAAATTCAAAACGAGCAAAAATTAACATGAGTAGGGCTCAAAACCCCTATGTCTTTCCAAGGCCAGAACATAATTTGCACTTTACTGAAAAAATATAAATGTTTTTACTTTTATAACTTTAATAAATCAAATAATATTAACAATTTGATTGCTAAATATCAGTATATGTATATTAAACTGACAATGCACATTCATTTGTATTTTTTTCAGTAAAGTGCAAATTTTGTTCTGGCCTTGGGAAGGCATAGGGGTTTTGTGCCCAACTTGTGTTAATTTCTGCTTGTTTCGAGTTTGACTCGGTTATTTATTGTAATTTCTGTTTATTCATAGGTCAAAAATATGAACTGCTCAATATTTGCCCATTTTTTATATCATTTTGATAGTATGGGTCCCATCCAAAGCAAATTCTTGGACCCCTGTCTGGAAAGATGTTTATTTCAGAAAAAATGGCTATCACAAGAAGATATGGGTCATTCACGCTTTAAAATGGTGCAGAGGCCTAAAGTCTTTGCAGATTTTTAACAGTTTGAGATTAGACTTTGGTAGGTTCATTTTGGTTGTTGCTTCTACATCACCCTACTTCATATTTCAGACTCACTTTTCCATTTCCATGAATAACAGTTGTGCCCAACAGCTTTCAAGGAAGTTTTCAACTTCCTTCTATAAAATTTGATTTGAATTTACCAAGTTTTCACTGGTTATCTGGTTTGATCTACTTCTTGGTAAATGGTTGAAAAAAACGAGAAAGACGCCTGGGGGACGGCCCAGGCATAGATAACAGAGATCATACCGACTAGCTGTTCTGTCTCTGGCACTTAAATAGTTTAATTTTAATTTCGCTTCATACTTTTCTATCATTATTTCATAAAACTGTGTAAAAGAGAGTGCAAAGAGCAAATGATGGGCAAAAAGAGTGCAAATCCGGTCCGTGGTGTGAAAGAGTGCAATGAAAAAAAAAAGAGTGTATTTCACACGAAAAGTGTGCAAGTGGCAACCCTGCTGCTGAGATACCTCTTTGCGAATTAGCATTATCACAGTGCATTTTCATTTAATCTTAAGGCAACATTTAGTGTTTAAACATAATGGGCAAATGGGAGGGTGGGAGTGGAAGGGGGATTAGTTGCCCTTCAATCACTTTTGACTATTAAAACGGGCATCATCCCTTTCTATTTTCAATCGAATGAGCCCTTTTCGAAGTTCCCACGACAACTCCTTCGATACGAAGTGCCCTGGTCTAAACAACAACAACAACAAAAAATAATACATTATACCCACATGTATCTTTACTTTAAAAATGACAAGCCTTCCAATCACTTTCGACTATAAAAAAGGGCACTAGGCCCTTCGATTTCCAGTCGAATGAGCACTTTTGGGAACGACAACGCTTTCTATAAACACCTTATATGCCCCCAGGGCATAAATTACAACCCTTACCCTAAGGTCATTCTCAAAGACCTAATTTCCAGAACTTTCTACTACGTTGAACAAAATGACTATCTAAAAATTTTGATTGGATGTGTTTGGAGGAATGGTGGGCGTGAGAGGGAGGTTAGTTACGCTCCAATCACTTTCGACTATTACAAAGGGCACTAGCCCTCTCAATGTCGAATTGAATGAGCCCCTTTTGAAGTTTTACGACAACTCTATCTATAAAATCTTACATGCCCCCAGGGCATAAACTATAACCTTGGCCCTTGGGGCTCTCAGGGGTTTTTCATCCTTAAATACATAATTTCCAGAACTTTCAACTATGTTGAACAAAATGGCTATCTCTAAACTTTGATTGAATGTTTTTGGGAAAATGGTGTGCGTAAGAGGGGGGTTAATTACTCTTCACTTGATTGGATGTGTTTGGGAAAACGGTGGGCGTAAGAGGGGTGTTAGTCGCTATCCAATCACTTTCAACGATTAGAAAAGGCACTAGCCCTTTTAATTTCCAATTGAATGAGCCCTTTTGAAGTTTCTACGACAACGCTTTCAATAAAAACTTTCCATGCCCCCAGGGCATAACTTACGACCCTTGCCCTGAGGGCTGTGGGGGGAGGGGTTGCCATCCTTAAAGACCTAATTTCCAAAACTTTCAACTACCTTGAATAAAATGCAGATAATTTCGAAGACCACACTGCCTTTCCATGACGATAAATAAAAGTTCAAATAGGGATAAAATCCTTTTAATAGACAGTGATGATGATAACAGTGATAGAAATTCACAAAAATATCAGATATTTCGGTCACATATACAGTGACCGTCATCAGTAGTAAAACTATCAGTAGTTTTACTACTGATGACGGTCACTGTATATGTGACCGAAATATCTGGTATTTTTGTGAATTTCTATCACTGTTATCATCATCACTGTCTATTAAAAGGATTTTGTCCCTATTTTAACTTTTATTTATCGTTGAATAAAATGGTTATCTAAAAATTTTTGATTGGATGTGTTTGTGGAAAAGGTGGGCGTGAGAGGGGGGGGGGGTAGTTGCCCTCAAATCACTTTCGACTATTAAAAAGGGTACTAGCCCTTTGAATTTCAAATCGAATGAGCCCTTTTTCAAGGTTCTACGACAAAGATTTCAATAAAAACCTTATATGCCCCCAGGGCATAACTTATAATCCTTGCACTGAGGGTTGTGGGGGAGTGTCTGGGGAAAAGGTGGGCGTGAGAGGGGGTTAGTTGCCCTCAAATTGCTTTCGACTATTAAAAAGGGTACTAGCCCTTTGAATTTCAAATCGAATGAGCCCTTTTTCAAGTTTCTACGGTAAAGATTTCAGTAAAAACCTTATCTCTATCTGTATCTATGTGTATTATCTCTATGTGTGTTGTCCCTATGTGTGTGTCGTCTCTATGTGTGTGTCGTCTCTGTGTGTGTGACGACGTCTCTTTGTGTGTGTCGTCTCTGTGTGTGTGTCGTCTCTCTCTGTGTGTGTCGTCTCTGGTTTATGTTAGGTTAGGATAGGGGGGTTAGTTGCCCTCAAATCACTTTCGACTATTAAAAAGTGTACTAGCCCTTTGAATTTCAAATCGAAAGAGGCCCCTTTTCAAGTTTCTACGACAAATATTTCAATAAATACCTTATATGCCCCCAGGGTATAACTTATAATCCATGCCCTGAGGGTTGTGGGGGAGCGTCCTCCTCAAAAATATTTTTTCTATCTGGAAATCAACTACGCTGAACAAAAGGGCTATCTCAAAATTTTTATTGGACGTGTTTGGGGGAAGGATGGGTGTGGGGGGGGGGGTCTAGTTGCCGTATAATCACTTTCGACTAATAAAAAGGGCACTAGCCCTTTGAATTCCCAATCGAATGAGATTTTTTTGAAGTTTCTAGGACAACGCCTTCTTTAAAAACCTTATATGCCCCCAGAGCATAACTTAAAACCCTTGCCCTGAGGGCTGTGGGGGAGTGTCCTCCTCAAAAACATATTTTCTATCTGGAAATCAACTACGCTGAACAAAATGGCTATCTCAAAATTTGATTGGATGTGTTTGGGAAAATGATGGGCATGGGGGGGATTAGTTGCCCTCCAATCACTTTCGACTATTATAAAGGGTACTAGCTCTTTGAATTTCCAATCGAATGAGCTTTTTTTCAAGTTTCTGCGACAACGCCTTCTTTAAAAACCTTATATGCCCCCAGGGCATAACTTAAAACTCTTGCCCTGAGGGCTGTGGGGGAGTGTCCTCCTCAAAAACATATTTTCTATCTGCAAATCAACTACGCTGAACAAAATGGCTATCTCAAAATTTTGATTGGATGTGTTTTGGGGAAATGATAGCGTGGGGGGGGCTAGTTGCCCTCTAATCACTTTTGACTATTATAAAGAGAACTAGCCCTTTGAATTTCCAATCGAATGAGCATTTTGAAGTTTCTACGACAACGCCTTCTATAAAAACCTTATATGCCCCCTGGGCATAACTTAAAACCCTTGCCCTGAGGGTTGTGGGGGAGTGTCCTCCTCAAAAAACATATTTTCTATCTGGAAATCAACTACGCTGAACAAAATGGCTATCTTAAAATTTTGATTAGATGTGTTTGGGGGAATGATGGGCGTGGGGGGGGGGGGGCTAGTTGCCCTCCAATCACTTTCGACTATTAAAAAGGGTACTAGCCCTTTGAATTTCCAATCGAATGAGCCTGTTTTGAAGTTTCTACGACAACGCCTTCTATAAAAAAAACCTTATATGCCCCCAGGGCATAACTTAAAACCCTTACCCTGAGGGTTATGGGAGAGTGTCCTTCTAAAAAAAATATTTTCTCTCTGGAAATCAACTACGCTGAACAAAATGGCTATCTCAAAATTTGATTGGATGTGTTGGGGGAATGATGGGCGTGGGGGGGGAGGCTAGTTGCCCTCCAATCACTTTCGATTATTAAAAAGGGCAAACCCTTGCCCTGAGGGTTTGGGGGAGTATCCACCTGAAAAAACATATTTTCTATCTGAATATTAACTACGCTAAACAAAATGGCTATCTCAAAATTTTGATTGGATGTGTTTGGGGGAATGATGGGCGTGGGAGGGGGGCTAGTTGCCGTCCAATCACTTTTGACTATTAAAAGGGCACTAGCCGCTCCAATTTCCAATCGAATGAGCCCTTTTCGAAGTTTCTACGACGACTCCTTCGATACGAAGTGCCCGGGTATGAAAAAAAAAATAAAAAAAAACACATTGTGCCCACATCGTTCTTTACTTAGGCAGCGCGCTAGGGCGCTGCCTCTGATACTAGTGCCAGTTTCAACTCTTGGAGTTTACCAATGCTCTTTGCTCAAAATCAAAGAGCATAGGAATTAATCTCTCACCTCCCTTCTATTAGACTAAGCCTGAATAAGGGTGCTGTGGGGTGATACCACTCTTCTTGTTGCAAAAAATGTTTCTGATATTTATTTTAATATAAGCTTTATTTTAAGTTACCCTTGTTTTTTTCAAGACTACTAAACTCTACATGTCAGCTAATGTTGTAACCACATTAGCTTTACAACATTATTGTTGTAACAACATTACAATGCTACAACATTGTAATAACATTTATAACGTTAATGTTGTAACACTTTACAATGCTACAACATTGTAATAACATTTATAACATTAATGTTGCAACAACATTACAATGCTACAACATTGTAATAACATTTATAAAATTAATGTTGTAACAACATTACAATGCTACACACATTTATAACATTAATGTTGTAACAACATTACAATGCTACAACATTGTAATAACATTTATAACATTAATGTTGTAAAAACATTACTCTGCTACAACATGTTTGTCGCTAAATCAACAAAAAAAAGAGTCACACATGGAAAACTTGCTGTGAATATACAATTATGGGTGTATATTTCATCATTGGGGGGTGGGGGGGGGGGAGGGAGGAGGTAAAGCTTATTAGTACGCATTAAGGAATGATATAAGTAAGTATTTAAGAATGTTTAAAAGTAGTTTTTAAAATAGTATAGTGTTTTCTTCTGAAGGACGCTATAGTGATACCCTACATTTAGTGCATCACTTTGTTTTAAATTAAAAAAAAAATCGCGATAAGTGAATTTAGTTGAAAGTGTATCGAGATCTCAAACGCTGGCGCTTAAAAAAAAATACGTACCCAGCAATAAATCTATGGGATGAAGAAATGGAAGATCCTAAAGATTACGTTTAAATAGTAACAGTTTTGAGCCTTTCACGTTCCTTATGGTATGAAGTGTAAAAAGTTTGTTAGGTACAGTAATTTTATAATTTTAGTTGCAATTATTTAAGACAAACTTAAGCATTTTTAATTATCAAAGTACCGAGGACATCAAAAGGAACCATTTTTGGTCCCATGGACCCATCTTAGATCGGTTCATACCAGAAACCGCGATTTCCTAAGATTTTTCTTTAATTGTTTCAAAATCATGAAGCTTTTAGGGCAATAACACATTTTCATCAGTGTTGCCACGTCTAAGCATGAAAATAAGTAAGTAAAAGTAATTAATTAAGTTTGACAATGATTCAATTCCAATTAAAATTCAAATACTAACAAGCTACATCCTCTTAAGATTTTTGGTGCTGCATTTTTTATGCGCCATGTTTCTTTTTTGGTGCCACGTTTCTTTAGTGACGTGTTGCCACATTTTCTCCTACGTTTTTTTTGGACTACATTTTCTCCCACGTTTTTTTTTTTTGATTCGGTAATTCCAATGATCAGATTTTATTTTATTTGCTTTTATTTATTTATTTTATTTTATTTTACTGTCCTTGCTACTTTCAAATTCGTTATTTCTGTTATGCGTTTTTTGAAGACATAACGAGATTACGTTACCTCAGATAAATGATAGTGTGTGCGGCTATTTCTTCCATACCCAAAACAGGAATTATTCATACAAATTTTTAGGGAATAATGTCGATAATGGCTAGGGCACATTCTGTGGGTGAAGGATGACAGATTGCCAAAGTTTGTCCTTTTCTCCCAACCGTGTAGGGCTAAACGGAAAGCAGGTTGTCTGCGGCTGGGATGGGAGGATGTCCTAAAGAAAGATTTAAGAGAAATGGGAACTTCCTGGGA
This sequence comes from Artemia sinica, assembly GCA_027921565.1. NCBI lineage: Eukaryota > Metazoa > Arthropoda > Branchiopoda > Anostraca > Artemiidae > Artemia > Artemia sinica. The sequence goes on from CM051259.1 coordinate 61,627,511, forward strand.
GGGTGTAAAGAGGGAGTCTTTAAATAGATTGGGATGGAGGAGGAGCGTGCATAGCTGTGTTGGCTACGCCAACACAACTAATTGTTAGTAGTAGTAGTAGTAATGTCGGTAATGTCTATTTCAGACCCTTCTCCCCCTACCCAGTTTCTACTTTATTTTAGATGTTGATGCTTTTATTTAGTCTTTTTAGATCAAGGATTAATTCTCACTGTATCAGCTGTCTAGTTAAAGCCAGTGATAATATTTTAAAGAGAGGAAGGCGTGTCCTATACTATGTCGATCCGACTTACTACGCTATGCTTGAATAGTTCAAGGCCCTGATTGATACTTTTACAGTTATGGATTGTGTATAAAAATGCCTTTTTATTTTCATGTGCACCAACAATAAAAAAAAACATGTGTAGCAATTAATAATATAATAATTGTTACTAATTTTGGGATTGAGTTTGCCTCCTTGATTTTTTCCCTGTGGGGGGTTTAGTGTGACATTTGATGTTATCCAGTTATGTGTGTTTTTTATCGAATTTTTAGTCTCTTCATTTTCAGTAGGATCTATAGTCAAATAAAGTAAAAATAATATGAATTTAAAAAAAATATATAGATATTAAAAGAAAACTAGGAATTTTTCATTTTTTCCAGAATCATTTTTAGATTTTTCAGATTATCTTTTTCAAAGACTAGGAATAGAAATGTGGGATGGCTGTGCTACAACAAACGTGTCAATGAGTAGTTCAGAATCAAAATTGTTTTATTGATACAAGCTGTCGTAGTTATGAATAAATTCTAACTCAATTGCCCTCATACTAAAAAAAAAAAAAAAAAAAAAAAAAAAAAAAAAAAAAAAAAAAAAAACGCTGACAGTTGGTGTTGGTGGTTTTAAGCATTCTTTTGTTTTTGATCTTCTATTCACTTTTTTTCGTGATGAGGGGAGGGGGAGTACATGTTTCTATGCTTATCACTGCTGGGAAGAAGTTAGCCAAATTTGCAGATCAAACTAAATCAACATTTGTTAAGGGTCGCGCGGAGTTACTTTCTAAACCATGACCGCATGACCGCCAAATGCTTTCACTTTTACTGTTAAAAAACAAAAAAAAAAAAGTTTTCTGGGTATCTTTTTTTTAGTGCATTGGGAGGCAAAGATGTTTCGTTATGTTTATTTCAAAACCAAATATTTTTTATAATTCAATTATATTTTCAGTTTTTTCGTTCTAATTCAATTTATTTATTTGAAAAGTATATTTAATGATTAGACGTAAATCTTTTCTAATTTGCAATAAATTTCAGGTGAAGGCATATCGAGATTACGTTAACTCAGGTAAAAGTGTTGACCTGTTTGACTGAAGAAGACAAATTCCTGTTCCAGTTGACTAAAGTAGACAGGCTTGCAACGAAACTAAACGTTATGAACTACATCGCAAATTTTACGACAATGTCCACCTCATTCAACCGGTAAGTAATTCAACTCATCGAATACATTCCTTTTTCCAATCTTTTATTATTGTATTTAATTTTAATATTGTATGTTTGTTATTAGTTTAAAGTCATAAAGTAAAGTGACTAAGCAAGTAATGTTTTAATGTCTCTGCTCGTGGCAGTTGCCTTAACATGTGATCTCACAATAGGCTGCATAATAGTCAAGCATAGAACATTGAAGTGATTTTAAAGATTTCTGTGTGCAGATAATTCTTTTCCTGCTTGCTTTAGACAAAAATAATCTATTTGGGGGGGGGGGGGGGGGGAAGGGGTGGGGTGGTTCTGGGGGGGGGGGGGGCTCAAGCCAAGTAAAACATACTCGCAATAGAGTTACAAATACATTGCGAATTTTCATGGTTATGGTCAGCTCATTCAGCCCGTTAGTAACACAGATCATTGAATTATTTTAATTTAAATTTATTATTGTATAAATTTTAATTGCACTTTCAATTATGCACTTATTAACCGTGTATTTAGTTGTTTTTATTTCATTTTGATTGTACATTTTTTTCCGTTTTAAAGTCATATACTAACTGAACATCAGTCTTGTAACGTATTTGCCTGTAATAATTACCTCGAAGTGCAATCTCATATTAAGCTGTGTTTGTCTGTTGAAATTTAAATATAAAATTTCGAGTAGGATCGCATATGAAGTTTCTTCTCAAAAATCTGGTGGTGATTTATAATTTATACATTGGTTCACTCACAAGCTCTACATATATGGTATAAAACCGTACATGTATGATATATAAGATTCATCCACCAAATGAGTTTTAAAGATTGTGCTCTTCTTCTTATAAATAAATGATAAAAATACTGCTAAAAGGTCATTGCTGCACCAAACCGCTTGAGCCCAACAAAAGTGCGTACGCTCCTCCTCCAACCCAGTCTGTTCAAATCTTCACTCTACATTAACTCCCATGAAGTTCCGATTTATTAAAATGGTTTTTTATAAATTCTTGCCATGCTATTCAGGGAGGTTTGTCCTTTACTCAGCTGTAATTTTATGTGCAGCTCTCTTTGCAGTCTCGGTTCTGGTTAGACAATGTCGTCAAAGGTCAAATCCGATTCTACGCTATACATATCAGGGAATGAACAATAGACTCGAACACGCTGTACTGTCAAACAATGTATTAACGATACTAGCCCATCCTCTATACAGAGGGGAAAGGCTAGGGGTGAGGTTCCCTCGAAGATTATTATAAATCTCCTTAAAGCCAAATTGATAAATCGGCCTATGATTTTTTATTTGGTCAAAGGTCTCCCCTCCCCCGAAAATAGATAATCAAGGTTAGAGAAAGAACTTTTTGCTCACAGTTAGGTTTCCTGATCGAAAGAAATCGTAACACGAACCTAATGCTTCGTGTTATCTTTTAAGGATCTCATTTCAGATTAATTCCAGTGCTACTGTCAGAAAAGGAATGCCCTTTTGAAAGGGAAGTTTTTTACAATATAGGGCTAATTAGTGTTGACATTTACGGTAAAGAAGGTAATAGGAAACTTTTAAGCCTTTCATGTGTATTAATTGAGGAGATGCGCACTTACAAAACTGTGTACACCGCGTAGTAGGTGTCACTCATGGTAGAAGTGTGCTGCGCATGGCAGAGCAAGTGGTGGTCTCAGATGTACACGAGTTTGTAGAGCTGTTAAGTGATGTGACGGACGATTTTTGTGGATTCTTCAAAGGATCACATTTGTGACCAAAGTGACAGATCTTTTTTAGGTGTTCACATAGGAAAGATTTGGATTTTTATATAGGGTGGGGGAGGGTGCGGCGCACGTCTTTTTCAAAAAAGTTCGTTTGTAGCCCTAAATATAAGTCTTGTGCATTTTAATGTTTTTTTTTTTTTCGCGAGGAAGATCATTGGAACAGTATCGGAGGAATCCATACTTCCATTTGATGGAACATTCAGAACTTCCACTTAGAGTAAAAACAAAAACTCACTAACAAAAGCAATTAGTAGTAATCTAATATCCGATTACAATCAGCCTTCTTGGCTCGTCACCAACTAGCTTTCATTCAACCTGTTTTTGGTACATATAATAGTAAATAAATCTATCTGGATATGGAAACAGAAGGTGGGACGGGGCTTATTCTCAGGAGATTGATCTGAAGGGCTACTATACCTGGGCTGGGAGAACTAAAAAAATGTTGCCTAAAATTATTTTTTTCTATTTTTCAAGACGCCTAGAATTTGCAGACTCAAATAAAAGTACCTCTTATTCCTAATCGTTACACAAAATAACTATTTTGAGAAACATATATTCAAATACTCTAATTTATATACTGATATCTGAATATGACATATGCATAAGTGAAAAAAAAATAAATTACAAAACCTAAAAATAAGCTTTCACAAGTACATTCACTTTACTTTTTTAAGACAATTTTATTTAGTTTGTCTTCACCTTTGTGTCAAGGCAGTAGGCCAAAAATTTTTCGCATGCTGATGAATGGTCTGTGGAGCGCATATACCGATCTCCTGATTCTCTACTTCCGGCCCCGAGTGCAATGCGTGGTTGGGGCAAATATGAAAAATGCTTAGAAAATTGTGCTACAGCAGTAACTTGAAGGAGGAAATATATAGGAAATACTACTTAAAAACAGCTTGTTTTTTCAAGCTCAAAAACAGCTTAGTAATTGAACCGGGTAGAAAACTAGTGGCACGTTGGGCACAATGGCCGGAACGTATTATAATAAAAAGCGGACCGGAGAAATATTGCCCAATCTGTCAAAAAAGGGCATAAATTTTAATTGCACCTTTTATTAGAACACAAATTTAACAAGTTATTTACGTTATATCACAGGTGAATAAATTACACTAAAAATTGTCTAAAGGAAGCAAAGGTATGATTTTGCGCCATATGTTAAATAACCCTGACATGAATAAACAGAAATAAATTATAAAATATAAAAATATATGGAATAATATTTTTTTTTACTTATGGTATGAATAATTTTATTAAGAAGAATATTTTGTGTCGTTTTTTTTTTTTGCCATGGCCCAAAGCAGCTTTTGTTGCAATAAATATTATCTATCTATAAGAGGAATAGGGTGCGGCGGGGTCCGATTACTGTATGTAAAACTAAACAAACAATTCAGCAAAATAAATAACCTGTGTATAGGCGAATTATCTCCTTTACTAACTTTTATACATGAGACGAGCAATGACAAATACTCAGAGACATTGAGTATTATCTCTTATTATTTTTAATTCAGTTATTTATTTATTTATCTATATTTTTTTCATATATATAGGTTATAGTTTGTCTATTTTTGGTTTATTTATAATAGTTTTAATTAAATAGTTGAGGTCTATGTAAATAGTTGATTTAATAGGTAAGTAGTAACGTGGGCTTTCGCGCGATCTCAAACCTACATAGGTTTCCTCCAGCGCGAAAGTGTTGTTTAATTTATCTATTTGTTTGTGAATGTGGATTAATAACTTATGAACTTAACTTATGAACTTATTGACATCTAATGGGACTGATGACAACTAATGGCAACTGAAGGTGTATCACAAACTCTTTCATATCTATTCTTTTCCATCTGAATTGTTAATTTGCTTATGAATACTAAAGATCTTGCAAAATTCATTTGGGTTCTCTCTTTACAAGAATATGATTATCAAAAACAATAATTATTTGATCTTTAGCATTGACGATGAAAATAATATTTTTCGTAATTGAAGTATTTATCGTAGTAATGATTACCCTGAGTAATTAGTGATTAGTGATTAACAACTTTTTGGTACTCGTATGATTAAATGTATATTTAACAATAATCTGTATAAGCTGATTTCAACCCCTTTGTCTTTGGCTATAATGAAGGAAAATTAAGATACCAATTTTATTGGTATATTATTACTCTATATATCACTTACAACTTCTATACTTAACCCTTCTTTTATTGTAGCCCTATTTTTATAAGAGCTTATGCCCCTATGTAGCCCTAGCTCAATTTATAACCCTGAAGTTCAACTGCTGTGTGGCCCTAGAATTCCATCCAACTGCCCTTTTAATGATTACATATTCTTATTATTGCTACTATTACTTACAACTCATCAGATTATCTCTGGTGGTTAAACATAGCAGCGCGAAGTTGCGTCAGTTTCTTGATTATATTTACTATCATGGCCGGCATCATTGAGCTCCTTTTGCAGAATTTAGCAAAAAATATAGTGGAAAGGGGTATAATATTTTAGACAAGGCAGTGGACAAATAAAAAAGAAACAAATTTTAGGCAATAATGAAATCCGAATATTTCGGTTTAAAGTCCGGAAACCTTTATCAACGAAAAAATGAATTAAGCTAAATTAAACAAAACATATAAAAGAGAGGATAACAATAAACAAACCTCGTATCTTAATGACTTCTAATATCTACCATGCAAATAGAACGAATGTGCAAAATGAAAAAAGATTATTTGTTATTTAAAGTTTGTTGCTTTTTTTGTTTTATTCACTCCTTTGTTTAAAATGTTATACCCATTTCCAATATCTTTCCTTTGTTAAATTCTGTAACTGGAAAGCCAGTATTGTCTGAGAAATTGTTTGAGCGCCTTTTGAGAGTCGGGCTTAAAAACAAAAGATCTAAAGCCGAACTGGCCAGTCATGACAAAAAGCTAAGAAATTGATATAAAGACGACAAACGTTTTTCGTTTCAGTAAATTAAAACGGAAAAAAAAATCAAAACCAATTTTTTGCCCGTATACAACAAGGTATCTTCAGTTTAGAAAAAAAAAAAAACAACAAAAAAAAACTAGAAACTAAAACTAAAAAAAATATATATAAAAAACTAAAATAGAGTGACATAAAAACATATATGATATTTATACGATTACTTACTTATTACTTACTTACTACTGATTACTTACTTATACGATTGGCAGCTACTATGCTGCTTTTACGCTGTTCACGTTGCTACTAGTTGTTTCTACGCTGAAGACGCCTTGTTGTATGCGGGCGAAATATTCGTTTGATTTTTTTTTTTGTTTCTTTTCGTTTTCATTTACTGGCCATAGACCCGTTTGTCGTCTTTATATTCATTTCTTTGTTTTTTTTAGAGTCAGGCTTGAACCATAGTGCCCAGAATTTTCAAACTCAGCTTTATTTACTGAGTTCTTATGAATAGGGCGTCAAAAATTGCGATATTCCGTCTAGGGCCTAGCAGAAAGTAGGACTTCCTAGTCTGGGGATTGAAAGAGGCCAGGAGAAAAGACTTACAGGTTAAGACCCTTGATGAGAGGAAAGGAAGAGTGAAATTCCGAAATGGCGGGATGAGGAAATAGGGGCGTGCACAGCTCTCTATTGGCTAGGCGCTGCTATAAGTTGCGAATAGTAGTAGCTGTTGTCAAGACTAGGGCAGCCCTTTCCCTACTCCCCTACATTAGTCTAGTCATGCTACTCAAGTTTTCGACGTTCATGGTGCAGGTTTTGGACTTCAAAGCAAGACCCTATTAATTGTTCCCTCTAACTGCCCCGGTAAAGGATCATAGTTCTAAAATCACCATTTTACATAGAATGGTCAAAAGATCACCAAAATGTGCCTGAAGGGAAGATGAGATACATAGCACCAAGGGCATGGCTTCAAATTATGCAGCTCACCAATCCTTTAAAAATATACTTATTAGAACAGGTGTGCTTGTTGCATCTTGTTAAACCGGAATCTGGAAAGGGATATCAATATGGATCATTATAGTTTGGTTCCATGAACCCTCCCTCCCCATTGAACCCTCCCCATTGCTCTCCTTCAGATTCCAATTTTTAATTGTTCAAGTTTTATATTCAAGGTTTTTTTTTTCTCATTCTTAAGTTTCTTTTGCAAAATGAACTTGACCGTGGAAACACAGCCAAAATTACAGTTTGATTTTGTTTTACTTTTCTTAGTTTTTTTTTTTTTTTTTTTTTTTACTTTAATCTGGAGCTATATCAACTATGTAACTGCCTAAAAATTATTTAGTAAATAAGTGTACTAATAATTACTAATAAACTGTTATTTCAGCTGATAAAATGTAAGCGATATCTTCTATTTTTTGCCGATAGGAAAACATTTCGTGTGTAATTATTGTCCGTTTGTGTCCCTCCCTTTTACAATCTAACTTCCTATTCAATCCCAACCGTCCCACCTACTCGTGACTTCTATATGAAGGTCTATTGATAAAAGACAGGTCTTGAGTAATCCTTTAAATGTTTCCTGATAGTTTTCCTGGTTCACGAAGCACCAGGAATGGTAAAATTGGAACTTGAAGAAGTGGGACATAATTTAGCAATCAGATGTGTTTCAGTTTGACGTTGGCATTCATTTAGCAAAAAAATAAATCGAGAAAAAAAAGAAGGAGAGGGATTTTAGTCCAGCTTGTGCCCTTTTTGGTCTTCTTGTGCCCTTCTCCAAGGGCCGTATGACTTGAGGGCATTCAAAGTAACTTGTGAAGTGGCACTGCATAAACAGAGACAGAAACTATTTCTTCTGCTAGAGAGTAAACGATATATGGGATCATCTGTCAGTGCAGCATCTGCTGAATCAACCAGCATCTTCAAGTCTGAGGTTGCCACGGAGTGGCTGCATTAAGATTTCTTGCACAGCTGGGAGGCAGTTGGGTTGTAAACTAGAATGTTACACCTGAATTCACGAAATCGTTAAACCTTCCCCAAGGTACGATTTAAAGTACCTTAAGGCAGCTTAATGACTAAGGCTAACTTCTATATCCGCAGATATCGTACTGAGGGACCAAAATCTGCTACGGTCCTGTCGATTGCACGGTGCTGGGACCCCCTCTAGGGAGTTTCAATAAGCATCTGCACTTTCAATGAGCAAGTATTCCTTAAATCCTTAATTGGCACTGTAGTCGCTGCACCCCGATAAAGATGCTAATTAGAAATCCGCTAATTAGTATATTGATTTTTTTCCCACGTTTTAAAAGATCCTTAGTTTTTGTCTGGTTCATTCTTCTTAATTTATTCAAATTATTGATTCAAAATTAATCTTAGTTTTTATTCCGTTTCTAATAAGCCTTTGGAGCGTCAATGAGTTTATTTTTATTTATTTTTGTTTTTAGTAAAATAAGAAATCTGCATGGTTTATAATTTTAATTTGATCTTTGTTGATCTATTTTTTATGTTTCAGACGTTCAAATTACTGTTGGTGGCATATTGTTCGTTGGGCTAGTTGCAGCGTTTGTGTTACTGTACATTATTTCATTTTGTGTAGGCCTAGTCTCTTGAGCCTGCCTTTCAGTCGTTTAATTGTTTTAGTTGTGTGAACCGGCTTTGGTTGCTGTTCTATGCTTAAAAAGAACCATAATTTAGTCCGGTTCAGTATTCCTAGTTCATTCAATTTTAAATTAATCTATAGTTACCAGGTTCAAAACCGTAAACATGGATACAATTCCATGCAGACTAACGATCAACACATTGGACGAAAACGTTTAATGGAAGAAACAAAACCCCTCAAAGATACAGTGCCTTCTATCAGTTTCTCCTCTAATGTTAAATTTTAGAACTCCATAATATTGGAAATAAAGTATTGTTCTTTTGGCTAGTTACAGCTTTTGTGTTACTCTGCATTTTTTCATTTTGTCTAGGCCCCATTTCTTGACCTTGCCTCTATGCATGTCTTACCAAATACAAATGTATGCATACCGTTGGAACGTATTTCTTTGGCTGGAGGGGGGGGGGGGCATGAAAAAAAGTAAATTTTTACTTTATAATTTTTAAGACCACATCGTTTGAACTAGTCTCAGGGGAATTTAGTTGACCTTAGGGTATTAGTGTTAATATAAATTCTCATGAATTTATTTGTTATATGTAGTTATTGTTTAAAATGTGCATTGCTAAGTCCCTTGTCCCTTGTCCTCGTCATCTGTTTTGAAGAAAGGGAACGACACGGAAAGATCCAAATTTACGCAATTTTAACAGGCCTATTACTGTGACATGTGCGCCTAGCAAGATTTTTGAGTATATGTTGCTCCCACATCCTTCTGATATAGTTGAAAATGATAGCAATCAATTTGATTTCATAGAACAGCATTGTTGTATGCATATTGATAGTTTATTTTCATTTTTTAGCAAGTTCAAACCATCCACGCTGCGTCCCGTTCAATCCATCAATCAAAGAAACTAAAACGCTTGCTGGAAATTGTTCTAGCTTTTGGCAATTATATGAATAGTGCCAGGAGGGGGCCAGCATATGGATTTAAGTTGCAGTCCCTTGATGCCCTGACTGACACTAAAACAGCTGACAAGAAGCTGTCTCTCTTACATTACATTGCCGAAACTGTCGGGACCAAGTTTCCAGAAGTAGCCGGATTCGATACTGAGCTGCGTTTTCTGGAAAAGGCTGCTGGAAGTAGGAAAACCTTTTTTTTATATCTTTGTCTAAATTCCATGGCAGACTGAGTCATGGTGGTTTGCTATACTTACTTTTAGCATTGCGTTGAATCAACATGAGGAAACTTGTCTTGTAAAAAAAAAGTTCCGATCTTGCTTTAAACGCATGGTAAAAAACGGTATGATTTTCCTTGGCTTCAGAAACTAGAATGCTCTCATTGCTTGCCAGAAACAAATTAGCTTTGAACTAAAAATGAACAAAATATTGCTGTCATACTTCAGTCAATGTGATAAGAGTACTTGATCAATGTGAAACCACTATTAAAATAGTTTGTTCGCTGATGAGGGCCATGAAGCACTTTGTTTGTTTGTCAGTTTTTTTTCTATGCACTCCCAAACCAACGAACCAGTTGAAAATTTTGACCGTGGAAGGTTAATAGTGAGTTTCGGGGGGGGGCATTCTTGCAATATAGTCGTTGTTTATGTAAGTTCTATTTACAAAATTTAATTGTGCAGTAGTTAGCACGTCTACTTCACATGCCAGTTGAATCTAATCTGTAACTAATAACTAATACAGTAAAAAAAACGTATACAGCAGATTGCGAGGTGTCGTGGGCGATTATTCGATTCGGACATGTCTGAACAGAATTGAATTGAAAATTGAGTTGGTAGTCCAGATAATCAGGGGACCGGGTAAACTGAAGGCTGGATAACCGAGTTTCTCATGAAATTCTTTTTGCAGGCTCTTGTAGTTTGTTGATCAATTTCATTGCACAATCGTAATTATTGTTGTTTCATTTTATTTTATCGTTTGTATTTTTCTGTTTGGCTGCTGTTTTTTGCAGTTAGCAGCCAAAAAAGACATGTTTGGTTTTGTTTGGTTTGGTTTTTGTGTATTTGTTGTTGTTTTTGTCAATTTTTTATGAATTACTTGGCAAGATAAAAAAAAAAAATATATTATTAGTAGGAGATAAATAAATAAATAAAATAAAAAAAAGGAAAAAAAAAAAGATTGTAAACATAACTTCTTCTGATAAGTTAAGAACTTTTCAGAAGAAGCGCGTCCGTTCTTGAAGGTCGTCTTGGGGTCTCTGTCTTCGTAATTGTGTGGATGTGCCTTTGGATGCCTTGCGGTCTTCTCTGTTAGACGAAGAAGGTCTGAAAGATGGTGAGGCATGAAGTTTCGTTCCATCTCTTTGAGGGACAATCACGAGGGCGAGGACCGTGAATTTGGCCTTTAAGGATGATTTACTGGAGACAGGACTGACTCACCCGTTGTTTGTTGGATTTTAAGGCGCTCAAAGAGTTCGACATTTGAAATTCGATCAAGTTAGGGGACCGTGGCGATGCAGTGGAGACATTTGGTTTCTAACGCTTCAAGTGGACTCTGGTAATCCATCTTCAGCGTCTATGTTTCACATGAGTAGATTGCGATGGGGATAATCAAGGTGTCGAAAAGATGCACTGTAAGCCGTAGAGATAAATCATTTTTTCGCCATATGGGCGTGCAGGAAGTCGTCTACCCACCAGATACTCTCCGTTAAGTCTCAGGTCTGGTTTAATTGCATTCTATGGCTATTGTGAGCAGCACATAGCTTTTGTTTTGGATGCATTTAGGATCACTTCAAAAGAACTAGTCGCTTCAAGGATCTTGTTAGTAACGGGTTGTTACTTGGTCTGTCAGAACATTCCCTACATGTGCGCCGTAAGTTGTTTCCACCAGGGCTAAGACTGCTGTGAGGAAAAGTTTAACAGCGCTGGGTACAAGAGGCATCCTTGAAGGACTCCTGCGGATGTCTGAAAGCTATCAGTGAAGCCTTCACTTGCCATGACACGACTCCCAAATTTAGAGTACATATCTTTGGTAAAGTCGACTATGTTTCGTAGAATCCAGAACGGAGCAGGATATGCCACGGGGTCTTTCTTCAGGTAAGGTTAGATGCTTGTTCTAAGTCAACAAAGAACTGGTAATGGTTGCACCTGAATTCCATATATTTCTTTAAAATCTGGTGCACTGGATACGGATGAGGATTGTGGCAGCTTGACTTGTAAGGTTAATAGCATGGTAGTCACACATACCGCCTTTAATCCCTTTTTGTGGCAGTGGAACAATTGTGGCTTTGCACCAAGAAGTTGGGAAATATCCCTCTTGAAAGGCCGCTGATAAAAGGGCTAAAAAGGGCTTCTGTAAAAGGGCTATAAGTGGTTCACACTGGACTTTCCGCGGTTTCGCTTGCATTCGTTCCGGGCCTGGGGCCTTATTTGTCTTCAGTATTCGACTGGCGTTCACAACATTAGACCGGAGGGGAGGTGGGCTGGGGTCAAGGAAGAGGTCAAGTATGGTAGGGTTTGGAAGGATTGATCAGCTGATTGTACCGCTCTTTGAAAACCGCTCCATCCATCTCGAGCGGATACCTTCTGTGCTTTGTATCTGGGAGCCGTTTTTATCTAGCAGTGTACATGAAATTGAATGAGGGCATGCCCTTACATGATTATACAGCACCAAGGAACCAAAACCCAATACAATATCCTCTAAAACTCAATTAAAACAAGGTTTAGTTGTTTACAACTCAAGATAATGTCCTCCCATTTTTATTTTGCAAATCGTAAATGTGATTTATTGAGGAATATCAGTGTTATGATAATAGAAATACATTAAGAGACTGTCTGAGCCCCTTAGATAGGTCTGTCAATCCTATTGATATAGTATGTATTGATAAATGCATGTGATGTATCCATCAAACAGTTCGTGGTAACGAACTGTAAGTAAGGAGCGACTCGGCTCAATAGTAACCGAAACTCTAAAAACCGGAATTTTGATACCCATAGATACATCAATAGAATTAGATTTTTATGCTGATTTCAAATATATAAGTTTCCTTAAGTTTAGTTTTACCCATCAAAAGTTACGCACCTCAGAAAATTTGCCTTATTTTGGAAAAAAAAAGGGGGAAACACCCCCAAAAAGTCATAGAACTTTAATGAAAATCACACCATCGGATTCAGCGTATCAGAAAACCCTATCTGCGGGAAACCCTGTCAAGAAGTTGCAAGCTCCTATCTGCAAAAATGTGGAATTTTGTGTTTTTTTGTCAGAAAAAAGATCACGGATGCGTGTTTATTTTTATTTTTTTTATTTTTTTATTTTTTTTTTCCAGGGGTGATCGTATCGATCCAGTAGTCCTAGAATATCGTAAGAGGGCTCATTTGAACGGAAATTAAAAGTTCTAGTGCCCTTTTTAAGTGACCAAAAAATTGGAGGGCAACTTGGCCCCCTCCCACGCTCATTTTGTTTCTCCAAAGTCATTCAATCAAAATTTAGAGACAGCCATTTTTTTCCAGCATAGTCAAAAATCTAATAAATATGTCTTTGAGGATGACTTAATCCCCCACAGTTCCCAGTGGAAGGGCTGGAGGTGATGAACTTTGCCCATTGTTTACATATAGATATGGTTAATGGGAAGTATAAAGACGTTTCAGGAGGGATTTTTTCTGATGGGGGGGATGTCGGAGGAGGGGGTTACGGGGGAGGATCCTTCCATGGAGGATTTTTCCTTGGGGGAAGGGACATTTTTATGAAGGGGGCGCCGGATTTCCCAGCATTATTTAAAAAACGATCAGAAATTGAATACAAAAAACTAGTTTGTTTTAACTGAAAGTAAGGAGCAACATTAAAACTTAAACCAAACAGAAATATATTCGTATTCCCAGTTTTTTCCAGCATTATTTTAAAAAAACGATCAGAAATTGAATAAAAAAAAACTAGTTTGTTCAACTGAAAGTAAGGAGCAACATTACAACTTAAAAGAAACAGAAATTATTACGTATATGAGGGGGTTTGCCCCCTAGTCAATACCTCGCCCTTTTCGCTAAAGTTTTTTTTAGTAGTTTCAAAAGAGCTATCTATTCTAATTAACCGGCCTTTGTGATTCAGGGGTTTGTGATTCGAACAATATTCGAACTTTAGCGTCAAGAACAAGGTATCGACTAGGGGGAAAACTCCCTAAAATACGTAATAAAAACATACGAATATAGAAGTTCGTTACGTAAGTTAATTCGTAAGTTACGTCAGAACAAAATTTCGAGAAAGCCATTTAGCCAAAAAAGTAAAATTAATATGCAAATTTTGTTTTCATTATTCATGTACGGTGAGCCAAAATCAAAGCTGCATTAATTCAAAAACGTTCAGAAATTAAATAAAAAAAAAAGTTTTTTTTTAACTGAAAGTAAGGAGCGACATTAAAACTTAACACGAACAGAAATTATTCCGTATATGAAAGGGGATGTCCTCTCCTCAATACCTCGCTCTTTACCCTAAAGTTTGAATCTGTCACACTACTTTATTTTTTAAAACAATAAAAAACTTTAGCGTAAAGAGCGAGGTATTGAGGAGGGGACAGCCCCTTTCATATACGGAATGATTTCTGTTCGTTTTTAAGTTTTAATGTCGCTCCTTACTTTCAGTTAAAAAAAACTTGTTTTTTTATTTAATTCACTAAAAATTGAGCATCACTCCGAACTCACAGAATGTGATTGGATCAAATCACAAATTCTACTAGAAATCTCTACTACTTAATATCTCTCCCCCTCAAATGTACAGTAAATGATAAAAAAGACAAGACAAAAGGGAGAAATTAAAAAAGAGCATATTTTAAAGCAGAACGACATAATAAAGAGAGAGAAGACAAAAGGCAAGTTCTTCTCTCTTCATAACAACTCCAAAAGAGATTTATCTAGCAAAAATAAGCCTTTGATAGCTTTTTTGCTCTAAATTTCTATCCATGGCATTTAAGTTGCACGGAAAGCCTGACAAGGAGCTACAGTACAAAAATTTATATCATGAGGCTAAAGCAAAAGTTGAAAAGCACAGAGAAAGTAGTGAAGCAAAAAAAAAAAAAATATATGTGTCCGTTTTTTTATATACAAGAAATATATAGGGGATCTGGGCCTCTTGCTTTGACAATGCTATAAATATGAAAATATATAACTTTTTACAACCGAATACAATATATTTTAATATCTGGAAATATGTTTATTTTATCTGTTGTCTCAAACTCATCATCTTCAAAGAAGATTGATATTTTGGGACCCCCTCCCAATAATCGACTTGGTCTACAGGTTAATGTAAAAAATAAGGGACTTGACTTTATGGTCCCTATCGGTGATACTGATCTTCGTTTCATGGCCCTTCAGCAAAGAAGTTTAGTGGGGAGTTGGGGGCTAGCAATCCTGTGCTTTTGCACACCCTTTGTATTTACCCTTTCCAGATTTCTCCAGGTACCCTATTAGAGCTGGGTTGACTGGCTGAGCTTAGAGAGTCACGCCAATGACCCCCGTTCTAAACCAAATAACCAACAACACCAGGGCCCGAACTTGTTTTTGAGGGTCTTAAATAATTTCAGAGACCACACTGGATAAGCATTAACAAACGAGAAAAATTGGTAACGAAGAAAAAAGCAAGGGTAATAGAGCCGGTGAATAAAAATAGAATACAGTGCAAACATTTCAGCCGAATCTTCCGATCACTGTTCCTCGGTGTAGAATTGGGAACAGAAAAAGCACAACAAAAAGTCCACATGACATTGTAAAAAGACAAACCTCAAAAAAAAAAAAATACTACGAAAAGAAAAACCTTTCTAAGCAGCAATGAAAGACCAACTCTGTGTGTTTTAAGGTTTTCTCTCTCTCTCTCTCTCTCTCTCTCTCTCTCTCTCTCTCTCTCTCTCTCTCTCTCTCTCTCTCCTTTCTCTCTCTCTCTTTCTCTCTCTCTCTCCTCTCTCTTTTTTCTCTCTCCTCTCTCTCTCTCTTTCTGTTTTTCTCTATCTCTTTCTATTTCCTTTAATCTACACTTCAATTTTCTTTTCATATTTGTTAATCTATCATTAGTAGCATAGTTGTAAAAAAGGAAAAAGAGTGAATCCGTGTGTTTCAATTTTTTTTAATTAAAACGATTTTTTTAATTAATTAAAGAAAAACAAAGTTATTCTACTGGAAGTAAATAGCGAAGTTTAATCTTAAAACGAGTAAAAATTATTGCTTCATGGTCTTTTCAAGGAATTGGAGCATTTATAACTCGTTGTAACGTATATATGAACTTTTAATAACTAAAGATCAGTTCACTGCAAGTCATTTTTTCCATGTCGTCTCAGAGGTTAAGAAACAAGTTTTTTCTATCCAGAAAATTCACACATTCACAACATATCTCTCATTTTGTACGTTTTGTACTTGTTGTACTGTACATTTTGTACTCTACATTTTGTACTTGTTTTTTAAGTGGGATGGGATTATCTAATTCGTTTTTACTGGCGGTCGTAATCTTAAACCCAGGGACAAATTTAAGTGATAGCCAGGGAGTCATGGAGAGCCAGGGAGTCATGACGCTCCTCTGGCTTAAAAACTTGTTGTGACTATTTCTGCTTAAAGTGAGAAATCAAAGTCCAGGGACAAAATGGTCCTAGAAAGTCCTGCAGTCTTAATCATCTTTTGAGGTCCATTTATTTCATCGGGCATCTCAACCAATAAAGAGATACTTTATAATTTTACGAGTGTCGGTGTTCGCTACGAGTTTTTTCCTCGGCGAGTGACATACGAGTTCATCATGGATCTCTTTGTATGTCATGTTGTTATGTGAATGTTGCATGTAGTATTTCATGACCTAGTAACACCCAAACCCGCCAATAGAAGTGGGAGTGGGGTGAATTTTCCATTTAGAAATTGGTCAGAGACTCTTCCCCTGAAAACTATAAAGTTGTGGTCAATACATGGACCTTTTTACATGTTTCGTCCCCTTTTCCTCCCCCCACAAAAATCTGCTATCTGTATATCGCCTTTTAATAACTAAAGGTCTGTTCACTTCATATAGCATCTCATCCAACAAAAGGTATTTGTATCATTTTACGAGTGTCGCTACTAAGATTGATTGCCCTTCGTTGTTCGTTTGCTAGCAATTTTCATGCTCTTAAAAATCTCTTATTAGAAGTCTTAATGACTTCCCTAGAGGCCATAAGGGCTAATCAGTACCTTTTTACAGTATCCTTGGAGAATTTGGGGACAGAACGTACACGAACTTGATAAGGGGATGGAGCTAGCTAAGAAAGAACTCGAATTCAGGAAGGAGCTAAGAGATGAAAAACATCATATTGTTCTCAAGGTAAGTTCTCGAACAAACATCGCTCTCCTCGAAACTGCTTGAATTTAGATAACTTCAAAGGAAATTTTGAAAAAAATTAGAATTCGAGGTAAATTTAATAACAAAAACAGTATACACATATATAACATCTTTCAACAGCCATCACGAAAATCCATTGAGTTTTTACATCCTCACAACCTAATATATATTCAAAACTTCAGTTAAAAAAAATCTAACTCATTATTAACTTCCCAGACGGTAACGTTTTTTGAAATACAGAACTCGAATTTTGGAAGGAGGTAAAAGAGTACGTTCCGAGAGCAAAATCGTCCTAATGCCCGAAACCCCATTACGAGGAAAGCGCAATTAAAGATTTTGAACGCCCCATAGTCCAGTTAATAAAATTGTATTAGCTTAATTTCTTCTTCAGCTCTTTTATAATGGCGAAAACAAACAAGCGAGATACGATAATTTTGCTCTTAGGATAGTTTTCTTTCTTGTTTTCTTTTCTCTACAGCTCTTCTGAATAACTTTTTTATTTTTCTTAAGCTAGTTCCTTTGCAGTTTCTTAAATGATCAGATAAGTTTCTCACAATTTCTGTTAATACGTAATAAAAATGATAAATTACAAATAATAGAGAATAAAGAATATAAAAAAATAATTCATAAGCTTTAGTTGAAATATTGTTACCGTCACTCATCCTGATACATAAAGATTTCTCTTTTCTCCTCTCTTTTTTTTTCTTTTCATGGCTTTCTATCTCTACAGTCCTTCTTAACAATAACTTTCTTTTTTCTAAAGTTTATTTATTTACAATTTCTTAAACCATTCTTCTTTTCTTCCTTTGATAAATGATAAAAAAAAAAAAAAAAAAAAAAAATGACGAATAATTAATCCTAACTGGAATATTGTTGACCGTCATTTATCTGGATATATCAAGATTTTTCTTTTCTCTTCTCTCTTTTCTGTCTTTTCAGTTCCTTTTTCTTCTGTACAATCCTTCATAACAACAACTTTTTTTTTTTTAATTTTCTTTGTTTACAATTTATTAAATCATTCTTCTTTCCTTCCGTTAATAAATGATAAAAATAATAAAAACAAATAGTTAATAACGAACAATAAAAACAGTAAATGACAAAGATGTTCTTCTATTAGCAAAGTTTTTATTTATTGTTTGCAGCTCTAGAAAAAAAAATGGCATTAATTTTTTTTTTCAATTTAATTAAAGTTGTTTAAATTTCATAATGATTTTTCTTAACTTTTAGTTATTTAAAAAAATATTAATACAGCTGATTTAAGTCCTACTTTTTTTCCTTATCCTTGTCTGATCATTTTAATTCCTCCAAGCTTTTCTATTTATTAATTTGTACCTTAGCAACAAAATTAGGTAGCTTTAATTACTCAACAGGAAAGTTTCCCGTGCACTTTAGATCGATTTTTTAATTAATCCTTACACTCTATAGAATTCCCCTCCCCCTTGAGATCCTTCAGTTAAGTTAGAACCGACTTATTGCCTAAGTACTTTCATTAAAAGTTTTAATTGGAAGCCACAATAGAACCAGCTCTTAATATCTTGGCTTCTGATCTTTAAGAAATCTTTCTACCTTGTAGATCAGAATATTGTGGTGGAAGTATGCTTTATTATCATAAAAAAAACATCTTATTATTATTATTATTATTATTATTTATATTATTTATAAAATTTATTTGTTATTTATTATTTAATTATTATTATATTATTTTATCTATATTTATTATATTATTTATTATATTATTTTTTATTTATTTATTATTTATTATTTGTTATTTATTATTATTTATTTATTATATTATTATTATTATTTATATATTTGTATTATATTATTACATTATTATTTATATTATTATTATTATTATTATTAAAATATCTTACTATTGATAATTTGAGGGGAGACCTGATGCTTCAATTAAAACGCATGATTTTTTGTTTGGTAGTATATTTTTTGTAGTTGTTCGTTTAGGTACCATTTGCATGCATCGAATGAAATGATTCTTTTCTAACGCCGATCGGGAACCCTATCCTCCAGGATCAGTTTCTAATTTTGGGGGAGTTAGAACCCCCTCCTTATTTATATGAACGGCCTGTCTTGGAAAGTTTGAAAATTCTGGGTATATAAAGGCTTTAGGTACCCCTTCCTATGAGAGGGGTTAGGGGTAAATTCCCCTCCACATTTATCTGAAACAACTTTCATCGGAAGTTCGAAATTGTTAGTATAAAAACCACAGTACTTGTATGATATACCCCCTACCTAATATTCTTCTAATATGTTTCTCTGACGCTCAATCCTAATGAAATATACCAAAGTAAGATAAAAATATAATATTTTATAAGCGAAGAATTTGGGCTATAAATTTGTACATTAGGGGGGGGGGGTAAAGTATTGCGGGTCTGCATGCCTAATGTGTTAGGTACAATTGTTCTGCATATTATGTTGTAAGAATTGTTCTTACTTCACACTGTCCAAATACTTTAACCCATCCCTAATGTAAAAGTATATAGCCCAAATTGTATATTTTCCATCTATTCTGTCACTTCTCTTTGTCTTGTCTCACGCTAAGCTGAAAGGAACTAAAAAAAAAAAAAAAAAAAACGGTTTTATAATGCGTCAATGAATGAACAACTTGAGTGGTAGGGGGTACTTGAGCGGTAGCGGTAGAGAAGTACGTTAACCCCTCCCCCCCATGCCCTCTCATTTTGAAAATACATACTCTCGTAATAGTTGTTGTGCATTACTTGATAAGCGTAAAGATTAGAATATTTTGGAAGAGGGATGTAGACTGTATCGTAGATTATTATAAAAATATTGTATAGAATATAATAAAAAATATTATAAAAATATAATAAAAATTATTATAAAAATATTGTATAAAAATATAATAAAAATTATTATAAAAATATTGTATAAAAATATAATAAAAATTATTATAAAAAATATATAATAAAAATCATTATAAAAATATTGTATAAAAATTATTATAAAAATATTGCATAAAAATTATTATAAAAATATTGTATAAAATATAATAAAAATTATTATAAAAATAATGCACTACTGTATTGATAAGGGGAGATCTATCCCTTCATTAAGCCGAGACCAGAATTTTTTCTTTGGTTGTACATTTTTTATTATTGTTCACATGGGCATTTATTATTTGCATCCATTAAAGAAAACCTTTTTTTACGCTTAGCGGTCGAATCTACCGCCACTCCCCCTTGCGTATGTTTCTAAGGCCGTGGATGTGTTTAACCTCCTCTATATTTATCATAACGACCTGTTATGGAAAGCTCGAAACATTTTGCGGCGTAAGGTGCCCCACCCCCATCACAAAATAAAATACACCTCTCCTAATGGCTGGTGTCCAACTATGCAGTATTGTACAATTATAAAAATTAGAATATTATGGGCGGGAGAGGAGATTATTTGGTAGATTATTACCAAATATCATATTACTAAGATGGACGAGGTCTATCCTTCAGTTAAGACGTAACGTGGACCACCTATTTTATTTGCTTATATATTTTTTTTAATTGTTCATGGGTATTTTTTTGCATATATTAAAAAAATACTTATTTATTACGCTTTTCTATTACGTTATATATTTTTTTTTTGACGATAGAACCAATTTTTTTTAAAGAAATAATATTTTTGCATATATTAAAGAAAATACTTGTCTATTGCGCTTTATTGTCACGATATATATATATATATATATATATATATATATATATATATATATATATATATATATATATATATATATATATATATATATATATATATATATATATATATATAACCAATTTTTTTTTTTTAATAAATAAAATGAGTTTCCGTGATACACAATTTTTATAGAGACTGTCATAATGAATTTTTCAGTGAAAAAACCTTTAATACTTTTTATTGAGAGGAGTTGTAAAGCTTTATAAGATGTAAGATGTAGAGTGACATAGTGACAGTTTTTTTTTTTATTATTATTACTTCTTTTAATCTATTAAAATGAAATTCAAAAAGAAAAATTAGGTGCATATTTGAATTGAAACTAAGTAATTATGTTTAATAAGAGGTGGAGTGGGGATGGGGTAAATGTCATGTTTTATATTTTTCGTAAAATGAAACAAATTTTAATTTTAATATTTTTAATGACGAAGTTTCAAGTTTTTATTTTTCTGAAAGTAAAAATTGTTTAATTTTAGTTAAATTTGGAAAGCTTTATAAGATTTAAAATGGCATGCTCTCACATTTCAGATTTTTTTGTATATAAAAAATAAAACGTCTTTAAACTTTTTTTTTTTAGTAAAGTTGTATACTGCAGTTACGTACAGTCATGATTTATTTACTTTAATTAGACAAACTTTATTTTTCGATAATAAAGGTAAATACAATCAGATGTACAAATATAAAATGCTAAGTTAAACAAAGTAGGAGTATCAATTTTGCCATTTTTTTTCTGCTTTTTGTGTCTTGATTTTTGGTATTTTTTTTATGGGAGTTTCTTTAGGGGGTTGGAAACCTACGAGGAAAATCTTTTCTAATTTCAACTGTTTTTAAATTTCATTTGATTGAGTTTTTTCATTTTATTCAATTCTTAAGCATTTCATTCATTTATTTCATTTAATTTCATTTCATTCATTTTGCAAGTTTTTCAATTTCTTTTCATTCGGATTAGGCGTTGTGTCGCTTATCAGCTAGACACCTGACACACTTTATATATATATATATATATATATATATATATATATATATATATATATATATATATATATATATATATATATATATA
This sequence comes from Artemia sinica, assembly GCA_027921565.1. NCBI lineage: Eukaryota > Metazoa > Arthropoda > Branchiopoda > Anostraca > Artemiidae > Artemia > Artemia sinica. The sequence goes on from CM051259.1 coordinate 61,649,263, forward strand.
TATATATATATATATATATATATATATATATATATATATATATATATATATATATATATATATTTTTTATTGTTAAAACAAAACAAAAGACACTTCGTTTAAAAAAGAAAATAAAAAAAACCTACATAATTATAAATGCCAAAGAAATCATCTTTGAGCCTGTTTCTAGCCTAAGAAAAAGAAATAGAAAAACATGAACTAGTTAACGCAGAGAAAAAAACTTTTCCATTTCATTTCAATTCATTTTAATTTAAGTTCCTTTCAATGGATTTGGTACTTATTGGTTATTGAAAACACACCCAAAAAGTGAAGTTAGGTCAGTCCTAATGAAAAATCACCCAACATGATGATATAAATGATAGTTTCGAAACAAAATTATGGAAACCTAACCCAACTAACTTAATCTAACCTAACCCCAAACCCATAATGTGCAAATATATAGCCCAAATTATACAAGTCCAGTGCATTGTATCATCCATCACTTGTTTTTGTAGTTATGAAACTGATTTTCTGAGATGTAACCTAAGCATAATTCTTGAATGTGTTTCCAATAACCGACAAGTACCATTGATTTCAATCCAATTTGGTTTACTTTATTTATTCAGTGAATTCCAAGGGTTTTGTTTGGCCCTATTCCAGGACTAAGAAATAAACAACACTGAATTTAAAAGAAGCTATAAGACCCACAGGAATTATCTCATTTTTCTTAATTCAATTCTATTAAGAAAACGTAAGGAGGACAAGACGAGTAAGGAGGAGGGCAGTTACAGAATAAGATTGATAAGTCTTAAACGGAAACTTAAACTTCATTTAAAATATGGCCCATGGAGTGCTTTGAGCCGGAGGCACGTCCATATGGAAGCAAGTACTACTCCAAAAATCAAGACGAAATTTACCCACTCAATTATGTCCTCGAATTGGAAATCTAAAGTAGACTCTAAGTTATCTAAGTCAAAATTGATTCGATTTACGGCTTGTTGTGCCATATTTTTTTTGCCTCTTTATGCCATACGTCAAATACGTGGATAAAATGTATTTTTTGGTTTAATTTCGTTGGAAATTTTGGTTACACGTAAAATGAAATTTCATATTGCTTTTTAAGCTGTTGTATTTCACGCTCAATTTTGAAATGAAAATTAAAATCTTAAGTGGTAAAGGTGCAGACTAGCGGCTCTCTAAAAGGAGACATGCTAGAATAAAAAGAGAAGCATTTTTAGATTGCCAATTTTATGCTTATTTTTATGGTTAAAGACGCATTTGTGAAAATTGTGAACTTTTGGTCTTATTCCAATGCTAAGAAATAGACAACACCGAATTTAAGATGTTATAAGACCCATATAATTGTATTGACGATTTATATAATTGGCGAATTATACGTAATTGACGAATTTGCTTTTCTGTCAATTTTGGAGGGCAGCTGTAATCCAATTACGAGCTTCAATATCAGCGAAAAGAAACAAAAAGGTTCAAAATTCCCTTGCGGCTACTCGGATCCTGACAGTTTATTATAAAAATTTCCTCCCCGACTTGAAAACTGAAAAATCACCTGAAGCTTAATGAAATTGGAACAACTGAAAAATTGAAAATAGTTTTCACGTCAAAAATACTCTCTTATTATTTAAATCAGATTTATTTACTTTCAGATAGACTTTTAATAATGTCTATCTAAGAATTAACGAAATTTTTTATTACTAACGAAATAATACCAAGGCACTACTAAGGCCATGCTAATTCTAACGGACTTGAAGCTGGATTTCTTTTGATTTTTTTATTTGTGGCTAAGATTTTTTGAAAAAAATTTTGCGTCCTAAATAACAAAAAATTATTTGATTGAAATTATCAATTGTTTATAATTTTGACATATTTTTATTTCCAAGTATGAATTCGCCACATGCTACTGCCATGAGAAATAATATTCAAGGACAGAAAATTCGTGTATTCGACCCTGAACCCAGGAGACACATGTGTTATTTGATCAGACATGTACACGGGATTTTTTTTTCTTTTTTTTTGGGGGGGGGGGATAGCCCAATAATAAAGAAATCTAGGACTTGAAAGTTGGAAATAAGAATTATTAATGTCTATTTATTAATTAAATGCATTAATTTAAATTAATTGATTGCATTCCAGCTCAGTTTATTTTTTTTTTCAATAAGTCCAAGGAGTCGTTTAGCCATATTCCGGGATTAAGAAATAAACAACACTGCCTAAATAAACGAGGGAAATTTCAGCCAATGAAAACCAGAAAACAATTCAAGCATTCTTGGATGAGACCTCTGCTCGGTCGTCCTCTATGCTAAAAGAAGAAAAATATTAAGGGGAATAAAATACGCTAAAAAGCAAAAAAGATAAAAAAGATAAAGGTGAAAAAAAAAAAAAAAAATAAAAAAGCTACTACTACAAAAGGCGACTGGGAAAGAAACTTGGACATAGACATAGAATGAATGTTTAAAATGTCTGTCTCTATCAGTTCACGCCGCTTAGATGATCCATCTCTTATCAGGTCTTAAACTATCTGAACTCTCACAAAGCTGCAAAACAACTGACGTGCGTAAGTTTCCGTTATTTTTCTTTCGTATTTTTTTTTTTCGCTTATAGTCTCTTACCTTCATTTTTTTTTCTCTCATCTTAGAAAAAATATGCTAAAAAAAACGTTGCAATTAGACCACATAACGAGTATCAATGTTATCATTTATTGATAAGTATCAATTACTGATTTGTATCCAGCATGGAAATTTTTGAGTTCACAAAAGTGTACCCTTAAATCTCTCTTCAAAAGGAGCCTATTATTTTGCAAAAAAAGAGAAACTCAAAATGTTTCTGAAAGTGCTATATTAAACCACATCTATATAAAAATGAGGTTTCCGAAATTGTTAAGGTGTGGCCCATTTTTGAGGCCCATTTTTTTCATTTCTGAGACAAAACCTAATCTGACTAACGGTATAGAGTATTGATTTTTATCAAAAATTTTATTTTTATACGATTTTATTTTTTAAGGGAGTCTATTTTAAGTAAATGATATATTTGTGGTAATCATTTTCGTTCGTCAGTAACTATGTTGTCCATTGAATTGTAAACGGTCCAGATAAGAAAGTAAACGCACATACTTGTTTGATTTCTCTCTCTCTCGTTAGACAAACAGGATCTATTACGTCAAAATGTAATGATTTGGTCGTCAGATACATTATCATTGCGTGTGCTTACGATTAGGACTGACATTCGAACCAGAATGTGAAGATATCGATTCTGAAAAAAAATCATATAAAATATCTAATTATTACAATTATCTAATTAATTGAGGTTCAAAATTATTCATTATATTCCATTAGTAAACCGAACAGGCCAAGTATCTCTTGAATTGTAAAGTAATAGATCACGCAGGCGATTCTCGATTTCTTGTCACAATTTTTATAAATCATGATTAAAGTTTTAATATGACTCATTTATGGCTGTAACCTATGACGTATGACGTCATTCCTCATCCCGTATATGAAGATGCAGTTTGTTTTCTTTTTATGAAAATTGTATTTGATTATAGTATTATCTTGTGTCGAAACGAACAAGAGTTTTAATAGGGATAAGTCCTTTATTAGACAGTGAAAAACAAATACAAAGTTCCGAAGACGCAGTCAGCCTTCATCATCAGCAGAAATACTAAAGTATTATAATTAACACAAACTATATTTATATATAAAAAATGAAGTTATTACATTTACAATAAGTCAGTGTAAATCCATCACCAGTGTGAATGAATATCAGGTATGTTGACAATTGCAACAGTGACGGAGTGGGGGTCCTGACAATCTTTGAGGATGCCAAATTTTCCGGCTATATGCCACATTTGTTGATAAGAACAAGATATATAGTAAAACGTATATAAATCTAGTTTTTGCTATTTGCGATTAGTTGGATTTGGAAAATAATTGGACTTCAACGGTCCTCCTTCTTTTATTGAGCAGGATTAGCACAGGACACAGATTACGGACTATAACTCGTGCTGCAATTTTTAAAAAATGTAGTGTGATTTAAGGATATCGGTAGTCTTTAACTAGACTTTAACTACTGGTAGCGTTAATCACTACCACTTAACTACCACTTACTATCGTTATACTGAAGTAGTATTAAACTATTGCTACTAATAATTCATTGCAATACCATTATGCCAGAGTCAAACACGGCTGCTCATGCTCCTCCTCCATCCCAATCAATTCAAAGCTTCACTCTGTACCCCATTTTATTAAGTTCTAGTTCCTTTAAGTCCCTTTCTGAGGGTAATTGACTGTATGTATTCTTATATACAAAATGACCATTGTCATTGGTCATTTTGTATATGAAAATATTGTTTGGTATTACATGGCGCCATTGCCATTCGTCATCTTGTATATGAAGATAATGTTTGGTAGTGCATGGCGCCATTGCCATTCGTCATCTTGTATGTGAAGATGCTGTTTGGTAGTGCATGACGCTATATCTTGTATCTTGTATATGAAAAATACTGTTTGGGATTACATGGCACCTTTACCATTCGTCATCTTGTATATGAAGATAATGTTTGGTAGTGCATGGCGCCATTGTCATTCGTCATTTTGTATATGAAGATACTGCTTGGTAGTGCATGGCGCCATTGCCATTCGTCATCTTGAACATGAAAATACTGTTTGTTATTACTTGGCGCCATTACCATTCGTCATCTTGTATATGAAGATACTGTTTGGTAGGGCATGACACCATTGCCATTCGTCATCTTGTATGTGAAGATGCTGTTTGGTAGTGCATGACGCCATTGCCATTTGTCATCTTGTATATGAAGATACTGTTTGGTAGTGCATGACGCCATTGCCATTTGTCATCTTGTATATGAAGATACTGTTTGGTAGTGTATGGCACCATTGCCATTCGTCATTTCGTGTATGAAGATGCTGTTTGGTAGTGCATGGCGCCATTGCCATTCTTCATCTTGTATAAGAAGATACTGTTTGGTAGGGCATGATGCCATTGCCATTCGTCATTTTGTATATGAAGATACTGTTTGGTAGTGCATGGCACCATTGCCATTCGTCATCTTGTATATGAAGATACTCTTTGGTAGGGCATGACGCTATTGCCATTCGTCATCTTGTATGTGAATATGCTGTTTGATAGTGCATGACGCCATTGCCATTTGTCATCTTATATATGAAGATACTGTTTGCTAGTGCATGGCGCCATTGTCATTCGTCATCTTGTATATGTAGACACTTTGGTAGGGCATGACGCCATTGCCATTCGTCATTTTGTGTATGAAGATACTGTTTGGTAGTGCATGGCGCCATTGCCATTCGTCATCTTGTATATGAAGATACTGTTTGGTACTGCATGGCACCATTACCATTCGTCATTTTGTGTATTAAGATACTGTTTGGTAGTGCATGACGCCATTGCCATTCTTCATCTTGTATAAGAAGATACTGTTTGGTAGTGCATGGCACAATTGCCATTCGTCATCTTGTATATGAAGATACTGTTTGGTAGTGCATGGCACCATTGCCATTCGTCATTTTGTATATGAAGACACTGTTTGGTAGGGCATGACGGCATTGCCATTCGTCATTTTGTGTATGAAGATACTGTTTGGTAGGGCATGGCGCCATTGCCATTCGTCATCTTGTATATGAAGATACTGTTTGGTAGTGCATGGCATATTGCCATTCGTCATTTTGTATATAAAGATACTGTTTGGTAGTGCATGGCGCCATTGCCATTCGTCATCTTGTATATGAAAATACTGTTTGGTATTGCATGGCGCCATTATCATTCGTAATCTTGTATATGAAGACACTGTTTGGTAGGGCATGATGCCATTGTCATTCGTCATTTTGTGTATGAAGATACTGTTTGGTAGTGCATGGCGCCATTGCCATTCGTCATCTTGTATATGAAAATACTGTTTGGTATTATTTGGCGCCATTACCATTCGTCATCTTCTATATGAAGACACTGTTTGGTAGGGCATGACGGCATTGCCATTCGTCATTTTGTATATGAAGACACTGTTTGGTAGGGCATGACGGCATTGCCATTCGTCATTTTGTGTATGAAGATACTGTTTGGTAGGGCATGGCGCCATTGCCATTCGTCATCTTGTATATGAAGATACTGTTTGGTAGTGCATGGCACCATTGCCATTCGTCATTTTGTATATGAAGATACTGTTTGGTAGTGCATGGCGCCATTGCCATTCGTCATCTTGTATATGAAAATACTGTTTGGTATTGCATGGCGCCATTATCATTCGTCATCTTGTATATGAAGACACTGTTTGGTAGGGCATGATGCCATTGTCATTCGTCATTTTGTATATGAAGATACTGTTTGGTAGTGCATGGCGCCATTGCCATTCGTCATCTAGTATATGAAAATACTGTTTGGTATTATTTGGCGCCATTACCATTCGTCATCTTCTATATGAAGATACTGTTTGGTAGTGCATGACGCCATTGTCATTCGTCATTTTGTATATGAAGATACTGTTTGGTAGTGCATGGCGCCATTGCCATTCGTCATCTTGTATATGAAGATACTGTTTGGTAGTGCATGGCGCCATTGCCATTCGTCATCTTGAACATGAAAATACTGTTTGTTATTACTTGGCGCCATTACCATTCGTCATCTTGTATATGAAGATACTGTTTGGTAGGGCATGACGCCATGACGCATGCCATTCGTCATCTTGTATGTGAAGATGCTGTTTGGTAGTGCATGACGCCATTGCCATTTGTCATCTTGTATATGAAGACACTGTTTGGTAGTGCATGACGCAATTGCCATTTGTCATCTTGTATATGAAGATACTGTTTGGTAGTGTATGGCACCATTGCCATTCGTCATTTCGTGTATGAAGATGCTGTTTGGTAGTGCATGACGCCATTGCCATTCTTCATCTTGTATAAGAAGATACTGTTTGTTAGGGCATGATGCCATTGCCATTCGTCATTTTGTATATGAAGATACTGTTTGGTAGTGCATGGCACCATTGCCATTCGTCATCTTGTATATGAAGACACTGTTTGGTAGGGCATGACGCTATTGCCATTCGTCATCTTGTATGTGAAGATGCTGTTTGATAGTGCATGACGCCATTGCCATTTGTCATCTTATATATGAAGATACTGTTTGCTAGTGCATGGCGCCATTGTCATTCGTCATCTTGTATATGAAGACACTTTGGTAGGGGATGACGCCATTGCCATTCGTCATTTTGTGTATGAAGATACTGTTTGGTAGTGCATGGCGCCATTGCCATTCGTCATCTTGTATATGAAGATACTGTTTGGTAGTGCATGGCACAATTGCCATTCGTCATCTTGTATATGAAGATACTGTTTGGTAGTGCATGGCACCATTGCCATTCGTCATTTTGTATATGAAGACACTGTTTGGTAGGGCATGACGGCATTGCCATTCGTCATTTTGTGTATGAAGATACTGTTTGGTAGGGCATGGCGCCATTGACATTCGTCATCTTGTATATGAAGATACTGTTTGGTAGTGCATGGCACCATTGCCATTCGTCATTTTGTATATGAAGATACTGTTTGGTAGTGCATGGCGCCATTGCCATTCGTCATCTTGTATATGAAAATACTGTTTGGTATTGCATGGCGCCATTATCATTCGTCATCTTGTATATGAAGACACTGTTTGGTAGGGCATGATGCCATTGCCATTCGTCATTTTGTATATGAAGATACTGTTTGGTAGTGCATGGCACCATTGCCCATCGTCATCTTGTATATGAAGACACTGTTTGGTTGGGCATGACGCCATTGCCATTCGTCATCTTGTATATGAAGATGCTGTTTGGTAGTGCATGACGCCATTGCCATTTGTCATTTTGTATATGAAGATACTGTTTGGTAGTGCCTGGCGCCATTGTAATTCGTCATATTGTATATGAAGACACTGTTTGATAGTGCATGACGCCATTGCCATTCTTCATCTTGTATAAGAAGATACTGTTTGGTAGTGCATGGCGCCATTGCCATTCGTCATCTTGTATATGAAGACACTGTTTGGTAGGGCATGACGCCATTGCAATTCGTCATCTTGTATGTGAAGATGCTGTTTGGTAGTGCATGACGCCATTGCCGTTTGTCATCTTGTATATGAAGATACTGTTTGGTAGTGCATTGTGCCATTGCCATTTGTCATCTTGTATATGAAGATACTGTTTGGTAGTGCATGGCGCCATTGCCATTCGTCATCTTGCATATGAAGACACTGTTTGGTAAGTGTTGGAACCCTTGGTCCCAGTTTTATCAGATAAATGTCCCTCCCAGATTCATTTCTTTTGGCCCCTCAATTATTTTCCTTCCTTAAGTAATAAATATTAATTTTCCTATTATTTTTTTGACGCCATTTTGGGTCCTTTTAACTGCGTACGTGTTTAATAGACCACGAGGGAGAAATTGCGCAGTTAGGGAGATTGGCCAGTAGAGTAGTAAGTTCAAGGATTGGCTGGAAAGATTCTTTACCACCCCTAATAACCCCGCCGCGTGCTGCGGCTAGCGGGCTGAGAGAAAAAGTCCATTTTTTGGTTAGTTCGTTTTATACAGCGTGATTGTCAATACAGTAAGACTTTTTCTGTGTACTCTTAACTTTTCAGCTTAGGTCGAAACTAAAGGGTTAATTAGAAAATCTTATCGGTAAACTTTGGCTTTAAATGTGGCCATAGCACATCCGATCACGTTAGTATACGGAACCGTTAGAGAAACCCGCGGAAATCCCACTAATTTGGGGCCAAAGAGGGATCGTCCCCCTCCAGTAAGTGGCATAGCAACTCTTTGCGCCATTTTTGCCTTTAAAAGTGGTGACCCCGCACAATAAACATCCAATAAGTGGTGGCAGCGAGTTAAGGTCCTATCAGTAAATCTGATAATAAAAGAATTCCGCGATTTCGAAGAGACAGATTAATTTGGCCTACAAAGTAGCCTATTGTGGTGACATATAAAAAGACAAAATTACGCATTTAATTAATAAAATTATGAAAGTCTATAATGGGCTGTGGGCCTTGTTAGACAAAAATAAAAAAGAATAACGTGAAATTAATGACTTGAGTCTACAGTGGGGGAATCTCCGTATTTAAAAGTATTACAGGGTTTAAGGACAGATAAGAAAACGTTGAAAGTCGGGTTATTATTTGAGTGAATTGGCGGACTTAGAGATAATCTTCAGTGACGAAGGTTATAAGAGTATTGAGGACGGCAAATTAGGAGAATTTGTCAGTTTGAGCGCATATTGGACAAGGGTGGTGAAGGCACCTGTCCTATTGAATAATCTGCCCAGGAGGAGATTATATTTGGAATACGAGTATCCAGGAGGGATACGTGATTTGTTTTACAGGGTAGTTCCCCTGTTTGAATTTAGTCCAGCTAATTCACTAGTGGAATATTCGCGCGGTTTTTCTAATTATTTTCTGGTCCAACCTCTGTTAATTCGTTTTTCGGAGATATAATTCACTCGCGTAAAACTGATTGCTGTAAAAGAAGTTGTTATTCCCTAATCAAGTCTAGACATTCCGGTTATTTGAAAAATTGTTGAATCTCATTACACGAAGCTGATAATTCACAATAGTAATTGCGTACCATAATTTTTGCATGACAGTTTTGAGTTTACGAAGATTGACTAATTGAATAAGAGATAATATAATCAGAGAGAAGTATACGCGGTAAAATGAGAGGGTACGAAAAAAACTTAGGAAGGATATATGAAAAAACAAAACAAACTAACCCCTCAGAGGCTGTGCCAAATGAAGGGGAATTACGAATAAAAGAAAATACGGATAGAGATAGGACAGATATAGAACAAATGAATTCAGAAAAGGAATTGAAAAGAAACAATGACAAATTGAATTTTGAAATAATGTCGGACAGAGATAAGATGAACTCAAAACCGAGAAGGGCGAGTGAAGCCCATAGAAAAAGTAGGAAAATAGAAAGAAAGGCAAATATAGAGGCCTTTGAAAGAGAGCACCAAGAATATAAGGGAAAAATGCAAGCTGAGAAAGATGAAATTAGAAAGAATAGAAAACAGGACGAAAGGGCTAGAGTAGCCTATAAAGAAAGAGACAATACGGATAAAGAACGAACAGATTCAGAAAAGGAATTAAGATGAAATAATGAAAGACGGAATCAAAGTAGTCCGAATAGAAGGAGCAGTGTTAAATCGAGATCCAGCAGGAGCTCACGAAAAAGCACTAAAATAGATATGACACAACGACTTTTAAATTACATAGAGAATGAAAGATTAGCCAGAGTACGGAAAGAGGAAGAAGATAGGGAACAAAGAGAAAGAGATAGAATAGCTAGAGAAAAAAAGAAGAGGCTGATAGGATAGCCAGAGAAAAAAGGAGGAGGCAGACAAAGAGGAAAGAAAATATATAATGGAAATGATTGCAGGGAGAAATTACCAAGAGCCTCAGAAATCGTCTACAATAGAGATGATGCAGGCAGTAAACCTTCAACCAATGAAAGAAAGGGAGAAAGATAAGAGACAACAAATATTAAATTTCATGAAGGAAGTGAGAATAGCCAGAGAACGAGATGACGAAAGAAATAGAAAAGAAAGGGAACAAAGAGAGAAAGATAGACAAGAAGAATAGATCAAATTGAAAAAGATAGGCAAGCCAATGAAATACTTCATCAGGCCCGTATGGGACAAAATTGAAAAAGATAGACGAGAAAGAGAGAAAGATAGACAAGAAAGAGAGAAAGATAGACAAGAAAGAGAGAAAGAGAGGGTAGATAGAGAACGAAAGGAAGAGGCAGATAGAATAGCCAGAGAACGAAAGGAAGAGGCTGAAAGAAAAGCCAGAGAGCAAAAAGAGGAGGAAGATAGGAAACAAAGAGAGAAAGATAAAAGAGAAAAAGAGGAAGAAAGACAGGCCCGTAGGGAGGCCGATAAAAAATATTACCAGGATGTTGCAAAAACAATTGACAGACTAATGAAAACTCGTTGGGGAAATTCGCAAAGTGACATTTTATCACAAGTTACTTGTAGGCTGTCAGATAGCCATAATAATTTGTCTAAGAATCAATCGCGAGAAAAAGAAAATTACCAGACATTAAACACTTTTACAGGAAAACATGATACTTTGTTGACTACGGGGGAAGGTAGACCGGCCCATAAAACAAATTGGAAGGCTGTGCCGTCCTATCGGAAAAAAGAAATGCTTGATAGCCAAAATGATGATAATCTGGTAAAAATTGATTTCTCGGAGCCTTTTTCTAAGAATTGCCAAAATAAAGAAAAGAAAGTAACCTATAAAAGATCGAATTGGGCTATAGCACATAATCAAGGAAATATTGACGAGTTTTTGAAATCACATAAAATAGAAGGAAAATTAAACGGAAAATTGACCAAAATGGTAATCGACTCAGGGAGTGAGCAAACTTGTGTGCGAATGGACCTAATTAATAAGACGGAAATAGACCATAAAAATAATATTACATCATTATGTTATTTTGGAGATAAGCACCAATGCCCGTCTGCTTGGGTAAGAATAGAAATTGCAAAGAAGGACGGTACGGTCCAGAGAAAAACGATAAAAGTAGGGTTAGTACCTACTCTAGCAGTGGATGTTTTACTAGGAGGAGACTTTGGAGATATCTTTGCAGAAAATAGAAAACTTGAGAACACTTTTAATGAATATGAGACGCTAACAAGTACAGGCCAAAATGAAGCGCTGATTGTACCAGAAAATAAGGAGACGAAATTTATTGTACGCGCTTTTCTCGGAAACTTCGAGAAATTTTGGTAGAATATGAAAAACCAAATGTCGGAGTTCAATTCCCATTTGATAACGAAATATTTGTTTCTGCGGTAAAATTAAAGAAGACTAAAAGAGAGAAAAGAGATATTAAACGGAGCTACAATGAAGCAATGCAGTCAAAGATAGTGTACACTGGAGTCCAAATCAGATATAACGATGATTTATTATTTTTCGCGAATAACAGAATTGAGAAAAATAGAGACGAAAAGAGGAATGCAAAGAAGAGACAAAATTTGGAGATTCAGCCTGCAGTGGCGAAAAACAAAAAATGTTGAATGGGCTGTGCCTTGAAAACATGGATAATAAGGGGGAAAAGAGGTCAAAGACCCATGGGAAATAAAAGAAGGTGGTTACAAAAGAGAGATGAATGACCTACAACAGGTTGGGGGAAAGTTGGGAGATATTGAATGTCGAGTCGGATTGGAAAAATTTGGAAACGAATCTGAAATTAGTATTATCAATTCAAAAGATATGCCGATCCTTTATGAGGGGAGGAATCCCTTGGGGAAGATCCCCTGTGGGAAGTCGCAAAAGATAGCCATTTTCCTCAATGCACAACTGGCGGACAAGTTGTGATCCCTTTACCGAGATTTTGCCTTTCTGATCTGGAGTTCTTGGAGGATGCTCTCTCCCAGTCACTTCATACTTCACCCAAACTGTTGTCCAGCAACCCTATTCATAGCTGTTATTCTTCATGGGAGTCGAAAAGTATTTCCGGCAAATTGTATTCAATGGGAGATGTATCCAAATTTCATTTTCAATTAGCATCAACGTATATTCTTCAGTTATTATCCCAGGGGAGGGAAACCAGAAAAAAAGCGATTCATGGTTTGCTCAGATTTTTACTTCATTTTCCTGAACCCTTATCGTTTTCACAGGCCTGTGTATTTTCGGCCTTAGACTATTTGAAATTATGCCAAGGGGCAATTACTTTTTTATCGAGATTTGGGGTTGTTTCCACAGATGGAAATTAAGAGGCTAGTGCAGCCAAATTTTTCACGATGGCTGGCATCATCACATGTGCCAGAAACTGATTCTCTGCTCCTCTCAAATGTAAATTCATGAGAGCAAGAAAATTTTTTGTTTTTAATTTGTGCTGTGCACAAAGAATTTCTACGAGTCCCGAGGACGACATCCTGCAATTATTTCCAACGGAGGAAGAAGAGAAGCTACTGAAAGATGAGGAAAACTTCATAGTACCCCATACTACTCGGCAGGGCAGAAACCCTCGCACAGCAGGAGCTCTCAGGAAGAAATGAACCTGGAAGACCAGAGGAAGATAAAAAGGAAATTTAGTGTTTATTTTAATTTGATATTGTGTTTGAATTTCCAGCCAATCCAACGGGAATGTGGGTCATTTATCTTAGGAGGGAGGTGTTGGAACCCTTGGTCCCAGTTTTATCAGATAAATGTCCCTCCCAGATTCATTTCTTTCGGCCCCTCAATTATTTTCCTTCCTTAAGTAATAAATATTAATTCCCTATTATTTTTTTGACGCCATTTTGGGGTCCTTTTAACTGCGTACGTGTTTAATAGACCACGAGGGAGAAATTGCGCAGTTAGGGAGATTGGCCAGTAGAGTAGTAAGTTCAAGGATTGGCTGGAAAGATTCTTTACCACCCCTAATAACCCCCGCCGCGTGCTGCGGCTAGCGGGCTGAGAGAAAAAGTCCATTTTTTAGTTAGTTCTTTTTATACAGCGTGATTGTCAATACAGTAAGACTTTTTCTATGTACTCTTTTAACTTTTCAGCTTAGGTCGAAACTAAAGGGTTAATTAGAAAATCTTATCGGTAAACTTTGGCTTTAAATGTGGCCATAGCACATCCGATCACGTTAGTATACGGAACCGTTGGAGAAACCGCATGGAAATCCAGTTAAAATGTTGGAAATCCCACTAATTTGGGAAACCGCGGAAAGGGGCCAAAGAGGGATCGTCCCCCTCCAGTATGTGGCATAGCAACTCTTTGCGCCATTTTTGCCTTTAAAAGTGGTGACCCCGCACAATAAACCTCCAATAGTAGGGCATGACGCCATTGTCATTCGTCATCTTGTATATGAAGATACTGTTTGATAGTGCATGGCGCCATTGCCATTTGTCATCTTGTATATGAAGATACTGTTTGGTAGTGCATGGCGCCATTCCCATTCGTCATCTTGTATATGAAGACACTGTTTTGGTAGGGCATGACGCCATTGTCATTCGTCATCTTGTATATGAAGATACTGTTTGGTAGTGCATGGCACCATTGCCATTCGTCATCTTGTATATGAAGATACTGTTTGGTAGTGCATGGCGCCATTGTCATTCGTCATATTGTATATGAAGACACTGTTTGATAGTGCATGACGCCATTGCCATTCTTCATCTTGTATAAGAAGATACTGTTTGGTAGTGCATGGTGCCATTGCCATTCGTCATCTTGTATATGAAGACACTGTTTGGTAGGGCATGACGCCATTGCCATTCGTCATCTTGTAAGTGAAGATGCTGTTTGGTAGTGCATGACGCTATTGCCGTTTATCATCTTGTATATGAAGATACTGTTTGGTAGTGCATGGCGCCATTGCCATTCGTCATCTTGCATATGAAGACACTGTTTGGTAGGGCATGACGCCATTGTCATTCGTCATCTTGTATGTGAAGATGCTGTTTGGTAGTACATGGCGCCATTGCCATTCGTCATCTTGTATATGAAGATACTGTTTGGTAGTGCATGGCGCCATTGCCATTCGTCATCTTGTATATGAAGATACTGTTTTGTAGGGCATGACGCCATTGTCATTCGTCATCTTGTATATGAAAATACTGTTTGGTAGTGCATGGCACCATTGCCATTCGTCATCTTTTTTATGAAGACACTGTTGGGTAGGGCATGACGCCATTGTCATTCGTCATCTTGTATATGAAGATACTGTTTGGTAGTGCATGGCACCATTGCCATTCGTCATCTTGTATATGAAGACACTGTTTGGTAGGGCATGACGCTATTGTCATTCGTCATCTTGCATTTGAAGATACTGTTTGGTAGTACATGGCACCATTGTCATTCGTCATTTTGTGTATGAAGATGCTGTCTAATAGTGCATGACGCCATTGCCATTCTTCATCTTGTATAAGAAGATACTGTTTGGTAGTGCATGGCGCCATTCCCATTCGTCATCTTGTATATGAAGACACTGTTTGGTAGGGCATGACGCCATTGCCATTTGTCATCTTGTAATTGAAGATGCTGTTTGGTAGGTCATGATGCCATTGCCATTTGTCATCTTGTATATGAAGATACTGTTTGGTAGTGCATGGCGCCATTGTCATTCGTTATCTTGTATATGAAGATA
The DNA here is from genome assembly GCA_027921565.1 of Artemia sinica. Taxonomy (NCBI): domain Eukaryota; kingdom Metazoa; phylum Arthropoda; class Branchiopoda; order Anostraca; family Artemiidae; genus Artemia; species Artemia sinica. The sequence continues at coordinate 61,664,409 of CM051259.1, forward strand.
CTGTTTGGTAGTGCATGGCGCCATTGCCATTTGTCATCTTGTATATGAAGACACTGTTTGGTAGGGCATGACGCCATTGTCATTCGTCATCTTGTATGTGAAGATACTGTTTGGTAGTGCATGACGCCATTGCCATTTGTAATCTTGTATATGAAGAGGCTGTTTGGCATTCGTCAAAGGCCGGTATTATTGGTATTACTGGTATTATTCAGAGGCCGATTGGCATTCGTCATCTTTTATATGAAAATGCTATTTGTTGTCAAAAATTGTGTTTCATTACAATGTTGATAGCGGAGCTTATAATGATAAACGACAGACCTTATGAGGGGGTCATTATTGAAAAGAAAGGTTAAGGTCGGATTGATGAAGCGGCAAATGTGGGTGAGATGTGAATCTTGTAAAATGACTGTACGTAAAGAAGAGTGAGATTAAGTTTACCACGCTAATTCACGGTTGCAGCGATAGCACCAATCCAGTAAATAATGAAGGAATGATGTTATTTTTTATCAACGAAAAGGAATTGGTAATTATCATATTTACGGCATTCGTTGCAACTTGGTAAAGAACGAGCTATAGCCCAAAGTAACAAAAAACTCAGAAGCGTATTTTGAAAAAAAGAAGAGAAAGTGAGGGAAAATTGCTGTTTGAAGCTGATTCAGGAATTGTACCAATGATATCGAAGAATATGTAGTTAAAATGTTTAACAAAAAAAAAAAAAAAAAACCTGCTTGAGTCGTATCCAAATATATAAAATGCTAAATATAATAACATCTTTAAAGAGTAGTTATTAGGGTGCAACGGCTATAGGACTCTCCTCTGGAGAAGGAGGACGGAAATTCAAGTCGCTCAGCTGCGTGGATATATAATTTAAAACCATTTTTTAGCGTATTTTATTTTCTCAAAAAGAGAGTTCTTGGTTTCATATTTTTGGATAACACAAACAGTGACAACCAATTAATATGCAAAAAATTTATCTTTCCGTAGTGAAGTAAATCCAGGAAAACTGGTTTTCCTTTGGTTGATTTGTTTTTGCGTTTTATTCATGTAATGCTAAATACAGCCGAGCCGTAACTTGGCTGTATTTATCTAATATCGGCATATGTATTATTGAGACGAATGCCCTGACGAGGACAGGCGTATTAAAGGTAGGAGCTGTTTCGTTGTAGGCAGATGGTTTGGGGTCTCTGCTCTTCGTAAGTTCCATTCTCCATCCTGATCTCCGACAAGGAAATCCTGCTTGCAAGGCCTCATAGTAGCATCAGGGTGGACCTCACGAGTTTTCCTAACCAAACTTGTGACTGCTAACAGTGCTGCAGGGTGACCATGAGGAGTGGTACCCCTGGAAGAAATTATAGCCGGGTAAACAAGAAAGTATTTGCACTGTATTCTGATGAATAGACAAATTCTTCTTCTTTGTTTGCTTTATTTTGGTGGGCTTTTTTGGGGTTGAATAACCTCTTCCTAGTTAGGTTATGTATTATGGGTTACCACCCCGTAGAAGCATAATATTTGTAGGCTTGAATATATAATGAGTCAGAGGTAGTAGGCTTGAGATTGTCTCTGCAGGATTTTGACTCTTGTTGATAGATGAGCATTGCCAAGTGCTGAAAACCATTTTCTGACCAAGATGGGCCCGGAGTTGCACAAAGCCTCCATTGAACTGGAGGTCCCTGGAACTTCTTCAAGTTAGAAACGTAGCTAGGAATATTAGTGAAAATGCTTTATGTTTAATAGAGAGGAGGAGGGGCCTGTACGAAATGGTTTGAGCAATATATCAAATGAAAATAAGAGGAATGTAAATAAAGTATTAAAATGGGATTTAATGAGGTGTGATGTGGAGGTCATGGATAAAATTGCTGAAAATCTGGAAGATATGGCTAGACGACATGAAAGCAAAATTTTGTACTGGCTTGTTAATAAGTTGAGAGGAAATAGTCAATCCGGACTTGTTCCAGTTAAAGATAAGAACGGAGCCAAAATTAGTGAGAAGGAAAGAGTTAAAGAGAGATGGACAGAACATTTTGAGAATGTGCTAACCGGGATAGAGTTTCAGGAAAAGGTATAGAGAAAAATGCGAAAGTTTGTGACACTTTGGATGTGAAGGAAGATTTATTTTGCGAGGAAGAATTAGAAACAGTACTAAAAGGATTTAGAAATAAGTAGGCCCCAGGTGCTGATAATATGGTAAATGAGTTTTTAAAATATGGTGGTTATGAAGTTTGAGATAAATTGCTGAAAATTATGATTATTATTTAGAAGAAGGGGAAATACCTATTGATTTCGGAAAATTCTAATTAAGCCCCTCCGCAAGAAAGGTGATAAGAGTGAATGTGGTAATTATACAGGCATTAACCTGGCTTATGTAGGAAGCAAATTCAATAGTATGATTATATTATTTAGACTTAGAGATGCTGTAAATAAAGTTATAAGACAAGAACAGTGTGGTTTTAGGAAGAGTAGTGGATGCGTTGACCAAATTTTTATTCTTCGATTGATAATTGAGAGGCGCCTGTGTCATCAAACGCCTTTAGTCCTTAGTTTTATAAATTGTGAGCAAGCGTTTGACTCAGCTGATAGAAAAAACTGAAACAGACTTGGAAAAAAAACAGAGGAAAAGAATAATGAATGAAAAAAAAAATACACATTTGACGGCTAAAAGATTAAAATTAAGTCGGTGTTAAAAACTTTTTTTTAATCCCCTCGAAAAGAAAAGTTGGTGAAACACCAACTTTTCTCTTGTTGTTTCCTTGAGAGAGCAACAGAAACTATTAAACACAAATTGAAATGATTTTTACCTTTACACGCCTTGTCTTTGCCATTTTTTAGGATTAAGGAATCGGAACATGTTTCAAATCTTGAGAGGAAATATAAACCAGATTTGAAAAGACATACTGTATTTTTTTTTTTTTTTTTTTTTGCGAAAGCAATACGATCAGAATAAAGGGAATAAAAGTGATTGTAATATATAAAAACGAAGGTAAAAGGTGAATTAGAAATTTTCCAGCCTGTGCCAAAGAGTGTAGGTAACTTATAAGAGAGAAAAACTATCGCTAGTGTCGGCAAAAAAAAAAAAACACCAATGCCATCTAGCATTTGGTGACACATGGCATTTTTCCAAGCTTTGCATTCGCTTTTCTGCCAGGAACTGAGATCAAACACGTATTACATCACTAACTTTACTAACTACGCAAATTAAATTAACTAGTCTTAATATTACAGTGAAAAAATGCTAAGTGTCGCCCAACATTAGATGGCGTTTTTTTGTCCACACTTAATTTTTTTTTGTCCACACTAGCACCAATTCGCACTCTGGTAAGTTGCCCATACTGGTAAGTTGCACATCTGGTAAGTTGGACTCTGGTAAGTTTGGTGTGTGCTCTTAATCCGTTGATTATCGCTTTGTCTTGCACAAGTCATTATTACTATTTTTTAACGCCCCTTAAGCTTAATCCAGTCTGAGGGGTTGTCCACCTTCTGCCGTCGGATGTATATATCGGAGCAAGCCTTTTTTTGATACGCATGATTCACATCCGTCATGCAGCGTTTGGTGCATATCGCATGTCATACTTCTGCCAGGCTGCGCCAAGCTTGGTTTACTTCATGACCCATATAGCATACTTGTGTTATGTGCGGTGTGTGCAATTGATGTGCAAAAGCACAGAATCCCTCGATTTAAATCTTTTCTTTTTTTTTAATTCCAGGACTTTCTCGGCAACGCTGAAAGTAAATTGGTCAGACTTAAAACTGAGATGAAAAATGCACAAGAAGCATTTAGTGAATGCGCCGCCTATTTCGGAGAATCACCAAAACAGCTGGATGCAGGAATGTTCTTTGGACTCTTTGCACGTTTTGTTAAAGCATATAAGGTCAGTATACCATGAGAAAGAGTTCATAAGAGGCCTTTAGTAGTGAATGTTCCGCCTATTTTATTAAGTCATCTTGTTGCTGGAATATTCTTTGAACGTTTTGTTTAGGCGCAGAAGGTTAGTCATACATGAAAAATCATGAAAATAAAGCCTTCACTGAAAGCTTCTGAAGAATCTCCTAAACAATTCGATGCCAGAATGTTCTTTAGGCTCTTTGCATGTCTTGTTAAAGCATAAAAAGTTAATACTCAATAAAAATGTACAAGAGACGAATGTCCCATCTACTTGGAGAATTTGCCCCATCTGCGTGGAATGGCTCTTAACATCTTATGTCAAAGCGTTTATGGCTAGTAGTTGATGAAAAATAAACAAAATACTTACAGGGAATGCACTGCCTATCTCAAAAGATCTAGATTTCGGAATGTTCGTTAAGCCCTTTGGACTTCTTTTTGCTTAAAGTGAAGCCCACTCCCAGAGCCTAAACTACTACAAAAAGCCTAGACCCTGGACTAAAAAACTGACCTTTTCACTTTAGCCAATTGTAAAGCACGAGGTCGCAGATCAAAGTTTGGTCGTTTGATTAACACGGACAAACCGAACTTCATATGCTTTGCTGAGACCAATCCCAGCCAAGGGATAGAGATTAGTAAGGTTGTCCTAGAAGAATACGCAATTGGTAGATGAGACCAAGACTGCCGTGGCAGGCCTACTTATGCTGGACGGTAAAGAGCCATAAAGCCATGTCACTAAAGAGCCATACTTCAGACTGTCCCATATTTTTAAGATGAAAACCGTTATTAGTACGGTGTAAAATCCCCTGGTTTGCCATTTTTCTTCGCAGGGGTTTCAACCTCCATCACAGGATATGGCTTTGCATTAAAGCTTCTGATCAGGAGGCATCGGTCTGTCTTTCTCACGAAAAGCTCAAAACCCGTAACTCCACTCTCGCATGAAATTCAAGAATTGTAAATTACCAATTATTGACGAACTTTACAAGTACGAATTATTGACGAACTGAACTTGTATGTTTTCCCCTTTAAATTTTGCCATTGTAATTGTCGCCTAATGCTAAAGCCCTTCTCCACTATCTTCCCCCAAGTAGGTCATATGATATAAATTAAAGGGTTTCCCTCTCACTAGAAATTCATGGTTATTTTAGTAATTCATCATAAGCAGTTCCAGAGATGATTTATTTAATGGCTATTCCTCTAAGAAAGGTTAGAACTTGACGAGAGATACTTCGTTAGGACGTCCTTATCTGTTTTTGGAAGCCTACTTACTTGCTCTTTTTTTTTATCTGAAAAGTTAGATGAACAGGGGAAAAAGGGGGAGGGGGAAGGGATAACTCAATGGAAAAAAATTGGATGATTGCTTACATTTACCAAAGAAGTCCCTCTTTGCATGTTTTAGTGGATCGATATCTGAAAGTGCTTTTAAGCCAAACAGTGTTCCATAATAATCTTATTAAATAACCTTGAAGGAAAAGCTGAGTCTGAAAGCTAGTCTGAGATATAAATTAGACTGAAATGACATTTTAGATGTTTCCAAAAACCCTCTTGAATACTCATGAGAGCCTACCAAAACTGAATGCTCGGAAAGGGTGATCTATAGGGTGAAAGGGGTGATTTTGGTAATCTGCATACGCTTAGAATAGAGCTGATCAGACATGTTTAGCCTGTTTAACTAAACTCTACTTCTCCTCCAATTCCTCCTCTCTCTACATTAAATTTCTCCCTGTAGTTGCCTTGCTATCAGACCCATAGTCGAAATTCTAGTTCTCTCTCTCTAAGAAACCAACAGAGAGAAAAATCTCAAAAAAAAAAAAACAACAAACGAGACTGCGGCCAGTGGAGAGAAAAGACGAAAAATGTAAAACAACGCGGATGTTTCGCCTGTATCAAAACAAGGCGTCTTCAGCACGAGAGGAATTCAAGAAGAACAAATATAAGAAACCAAACTAAAACTAAAAACAAATAAAACCACCACCAAAAAAATATACAATTACTTTGATGTTCTCACTGAAGTAACTCTAATAGCATCTTTTCCCTACGTGGATTAGTTTGCGCCAATTGTATATTTTTTTGGTGGTGGTTTTATTTGTTTTTAGTTTTACTTTGGTTTTAGTTTACTTTTAGACGCTTTGTTTTGATACAGGCGAAATATCCGCGTTGTTTTACATTTTTCGTCTTTTCTCTCCACTGGCCGCAGTCTCGTTTGTTGTTTTTTATTTTATTGAGATTTTTCTCTCTGTTGGTTTCTTAGAGAGAGAGAACTAGAATTTCGACTATGGGTCTGATAGCAAGGCAACTACAGGGAGAAATTTAATGTAGAGAGAGGAGGAATTGGAGGAGAAGTAGAGTTTATAGTATTATAGTATTGGAATGGAATCATAAGAAATCACTGATGGAATCACATTGAGTCACCATGGTCAAAAACTTTTAACCGAAATATCATGGCTGGCCAGTTCACTTAAAATCTTTCACTCTCTCTCTGGGAGAGGTGGAAAACTACCTAACTAGCTGAGTGGTTAGCACGTTAGACTTGCAAACCTGCCCGTAAGGACAGGGGTTCGAGTTCTGGTATTGCCGATTATTTGGTTTGAAACGAGAGTCAGTGGCCTGACTCTGTAACCTCAGCCAGAGTCGACCCAGTTCTAAACAAGTACCTGAAGAAATATGGGGATGGTAAGCACGGAGGGTGTGCGAAAAAAACAGGATGGATACTCCCCCCTCCCATTGCACTTGCTGGCTGAATGGTCATGAAACGGAGAGCAGCACTTCCAGTTTGGACTATAGAGTCTAATGCCATTTGCTTTATCTTTTTTACCTTTACATGAGAGTTACAAATTCCTTCTAGAAATAAATAATTGGTAGTTTTATTACTCATGCTGACTTATTAAAACTAGGAACTTAGAAAGAATTAGGTTAACTAACGTTATTAACTAATTAACGTAAATTACTAATTTGAGCTCCCAAATCCGTGTTTCACATCTTCCACCGTTTAATTAATGCAGGTTTGAACTTTCTGGGGGGGGGGCGTGCCCTTTTGCTCCCCTGGATCCGTCCCTGATGGTGGTGATAAGTTTAAAGTAAGTGGTAAACTTTAAGTCAAAGTAAAATTTTAAAGTAATCACTTAATTAACGTAAACTAAAATAAACTTTAAAGTGTATACTTTAAAGTAAAATGGTTTTAAGCATAAGAACTTGAATCAGGGTCAAATTTACAGTCAGCTTGAATTAGTTTTATGATCTACGTATACCATTGTTTTATTTTCAAAAGCGGGTTGAAAGAGGGTTTCGTCCCGCTATTTCCTCAAGGAGCTAGTTCACGCAAAATTTTCCGTGGGGAGGGGGGGGGGGCAAGGGGGTCCATATGTGTATGGTCAAGGAGCATGGGCTATATAATAATTTTTTCTGCAAATTATTGGAGAAATGACGAAACGAAACGACGCCCTTACTCACTCAAACAGTGAGAAAATAAAGGTTTTAATTTTCGGGTTGTCCTAAAATTATCACGAAAATGTGTTTATTATCAAGGCCTTAAGAATCTCCTTAAGATAAAAGTAAACTACACCATAAATGAAATATTGAATGTTTTTAACCCAATTTTTTATTGTCCATAAATTTTCACGAAAATTTGTTTATTAACAAGGCCTTAAGAATCTTCTTAAGATAAAAGTAAACTACACCATAAATGAAATATTAAATATTTTAACCCTGATGTTTTGATTGTCCTGAAGTTTTCACAAACAATTGTTTATTAAGGCCTTAAGAATCTCCTTAAGATAAAAGTGAACCAAATCATAAATGAAATATTAAGTATTTTTAACCCAAATTTATTTTTCGGTGTCTTCACTTTGTGCCGAATCTAATATTCATGCTTTTTCAGATGGTATAAGTAATTTCTCAAATGACCTCTCATGGGGTGAACATCAATCGGGACTGGTCCTTCTCTGGTGTGGGAAAGTGCGGTTTGGTGATAGCTTAAGGATGTGATAAGATATTTATTTTCAAAAAATCACTATCACAAGCCCCGAATTTTGTGTTTTGAAAAAAAAAAAAAAAAAAACAGAACATGCACATAAAAAACAACAATACACTTAAAACTGGTTAATTACGTAGACAGATTGAATAACTCCTTCATTGAACACTCAGCTTAATCAGCTCTCACTAAAGTCTTGTATTCAGCCTATTGCTGACTCTGAAGGCCCATAAATGATAAAAAAACTACCGCATCTAAGGCCAACAATTACTTGTTTACATCGAAAGGTCTAGTCCTTCTCTGTGGGAACCTTGGGCGTAATTTCACAGCACGGGTTAGTTGTCCATCTCTAAAAGTCTTGTATTCGGCTTATTGCCGAATGTGGACACCCTTACTTCAGCAAAAAAATACGGCTCTTTTTTTTTTTTTTTTTTTTTAATTTCTAGGGATCGGGGTTTAAAGCAAAATTTTCGTGAAACGCTTGAAATAAAGAAAATCTTATTTTTTTTTTTTTGTTTTTTTTTTAATCCCACCTCCTCTCCTCTCAGTGGCACTAACATTAAAAAAAAAAAAACTACTTTTAAACATTACAAAAATCTAAATGCCACCTACACTCTACATTTTACTAAAATTAGCAGCCAAAGAGTGGTCTTCGCATTATTGTACTTCTACTAAAATAATTTTTAATCCATATTAACAATAAAATAAAATTCTTTCCCGTAGAGAGGGACGTCCCCCCTCCACAGGAAGTCCCCGCTTGCGGTGGCCATTTACAACAACAAACAAAATTTTCTCAAATTCCAATTCTGCAAACAATACACTTAAAACTGGTTAATTACGTAGACAGATTGAATAACTCCTTCATTGAACACTCAGCTTAATCAGCTCTCACTAAAGTCTTGTATTCAGCCTATTGCTGACTCTGAAGGCCCATAAAATGATAAAAAAAACTACCGCATCTAAGGCCAACAATTACTTGTTTACATCGAAAGGTCTAGTCCTTCTCTGTGGGAACCTTGGGCGTAATTTCACAGCACGGGTTAGTTGTCCATCTCTAAAAGTCTTGTATTCGGCTTATTGCCGAATGTGGACACCCTTACTTCAGCAAAAAATACGGCTCTTAAGGGCAACAATTGCAATTGCCAGTTTACATCGAAAATAAATTACCCAATTTCTTCCTGGCAACTCTCTGCTATTATGCCTAAAGGTAGTAAGTGAAAGCGTCCTGGAAATTAGCTATTAAGTTTCCAATCGCGTTATAACAGATTTGTATTAGATTATATTAGGTTAATAATATATATATATATATATATATATATATATATATATATATATATATATATATATATATATATATATATATATATATATATATATATATATATATATATATATATATATACCCGTCACGAGTTCCTGCGACCTGAAAGAGAAAATTCAAGGAAAACCTCCCTTTCCCCGCAAAAATTTCCGCTGCAGAAACTACTTCCCTGCGCAGAATTCTCTCCTGCGAAAATACCCTGCAAAAAATCCCCCCGGAAAATTCCCCACCTGGTGGAAAAGTCTACCTCTCTCTCCAACAATTCCCCCTTGAAAAATTAAAACACATGTAAAACAGCGATCATATCTTTTAAATTTAAAAGTATTTAAAAAATTAGTTAGGATTGTTAACCTAACCGTTGGGCCTTGTTGGATGATTAACATCTAGGAAATGTGAGTAATATAAACGGAAACAGCCATCAAGTGTTTGTGTTCAGGGGTATCTAATTCCAGTCAGCACGGAAAGTATAGAGGGCCTTGGCGGGGGGGGGGTATTTTATACCTAAAACCCTCGCAAGAATGTAATCAACAATTCCTTAAAGTTTTTGGCGATCTGATGATAACAGTGTAATAATATATACATTACACACACGCAGACATACATTCGATTTTATATATAGATATACCAAATAAAGTCTCAAAATTAACCCTTTTTTTCCAGGTTTTTTGTTTTCCAAAAACATATTTCTCACAAAAAGCTCGTAAATTTATTAAATTTGTAAACTTCTAATTAGGAATCATTGACGAAATGCAACTTTCTCCCCCATCAAATTTTACCTCTGTAATTACCACCTCCTGCTAAAGCCTTTCTCCATTATCATCCCCCAAATGGTTCATACAATAGTAGTTGAAGGATTTTCTTCTCACTTGGAATTAGATGGATATTCTAGAAATAAATTACAAGCAGTTCCAGATATGATTTATTAAACGGTTATCGTCCTAAGAAAGCTAAGAACTTGAATAAGAAATAGTCCGTTGGGATGTCATTTTATGTTTATAAATCCTTGGAAGGAACTTACTTCTTTTATCTGGAAATTCTGATGAACCTGGAAAAAGGGGGAGGGGTACATTTAGTGCAAATAAAGAAAACTGTATAATTGTTTACTTTACTAAAGAAGTCCCTATATACGTGTTTAAGTAAATTGGAAATCCGAAAATGCTTTTAAGTCAAATAACATCCCAGAATAGTTTTATTAAATAGCCTGCAAGGAGCTGAAAGGCTAGCCGAAGGTATAAATTAGACCGAAATGAGATTTTAGAAACTGCCTAAAACTCTCGGGGGCTCATAAGAGGTTATGTGAGGTTATGAGGTCATAAGAGGTTACCAAAGCTGAATCTTTGAAAAGGATAACGTGTAGGGAGTAAAGAGTTAAATGTTTTAAGCTGCATACGCTTAAAAATAGAGTGGGTTCGTCATGTTTGGTCCGTTGAAAGAAAGAACTTACCATTCCCCTGTCTTCCCCTCTCTCTGCTTTAAGCTTATGTCTAGTGTTATCCATGTTATGATGCCCCATCGTCAAAATTAGAGTTCAGTACCTCGTTGGGAATCAGAAAGCCCATCTGGAAATAAATGATTGGTAGTTCTATCCATCATGGTGACATATTAAACACTATCTTCTAGCTAGAGACTATCTTGAGATAGTCTTTCTAGAAATAAATGATGAGTTGTCTTGCTCAGTTATTAAAACTAGGAACTCCTTAAAACTTAGGAATAGTCTGATTCATTACTCTGAGCTACCAATCATGGCTTAATTGGTAACACTCGTCACTATCAGACTCTGGCACCCACTTAAAGCCTCGTCTTCAGTGACATCATTCACCCTGTCAGCAGCATTTTTTGAAGGCGGATCATTTTTTGACAGCCGGCTACGATAGAACAGCCAATGAGTCAACAGCCAATGCCATATGATTGAACTGCCTTCGAAACTATGTGTGACTGTCAAATCAAAGCCGGTCCTGCTGCTGGCAGGGCGAATGACGTCAGTCAAGACGAGGCTTAAGAGACTGAACGGTATAGGATCTGTGCATGATTCGGGTAAAGATTAAGAACTGGACATCTTCAGAAGTAGACATGTTACAGCAAAAAGAGATACATTTTTGGATTGCAAATTTTATGCTCACATTTATAGTTTAGTGTGCGTTTTTGACAATTCATAACACCCCCCCCCCTCTAATGGTTTCATATAACCCGAGGCTATATAAAGAAACTAACCCAAAAATTGATGGAATTATTACTTTATAGTATGCAGCAATTATTAATGAATCATGTTTTCTTGTTTTGCCCATTTTTATCTGTTTTGAATCAGTTTTCATCATTTATGTTGCTTTTTTCTGCATATCCTAAGGCTATATGGGAGCAGTGGAGGGGGGAGGGGCTAGGAAAGAATAGTCAAAAACGCAAACCAAAGCATGAAAATTAATAGTCTAAAAATATGTCTCTTTGCTCTAGCGTTTTTGCTTCTGAGATCAAATTCTTAGCCCTTACTCTGATCCGACCTCTGTAGGGAGAGGGGACGGGAAAGGGCTATATTATCAATTGTCATTAGCCTAGTTACTAGGTAGGCTGGTGCAGTCCTTCAAAACGTGGTCAACAGTTACAGTTGCGGTCTCGGAGAAGAAGGAAAAATAATTTAGCATCATAAACTATTGATAGTTTAAAACAAAATTCTAAAAAAAAAAATAATAATAAACTGTAATCCGACCCCCGTATTCATCCGTGAGACTGGTCTAAAGGAATTTTCCTAAGAATTGAAAACAGTACCATGAAAACACATTCTTTTTTTGCATTTCAAAATGCGAGAGAATACATTGAAAGGCAGCCAAAGTAGAACTTTTAATTAAGATGGTATGGGAGAGGAGTGTCGGCCAAAAATACATAAACTCTATGTCAGGTTTGACGGTACGTTTCTGACCTGTATAGAATTAATTTACCATTTTCCATCAATTTGTGCCTATTAAAGGATATTTTGAATTGCTGTTTTCCAAGTTCAAATTGGTTTCCGAATAATCTTTTTCTCCCTCACCAGGAATTAGATGGTTATTGAAGAAATAAATCATTGATATCCAGCTAGGAGGCTGAATTATTAAGTAGCTATCTTTCTTGCTAAGCTAAGGACTTGAATGAGAATCACTCTATTGGGAAATCTTTTTACGATGTGTAATACTTATTACCCCTACGTCTTTTATCTAGAAAGTCAGATGATAATAGGAAAAGTGGGATAAACTCAACAAAAACAAAGGAAATAGTATAATTAGTTCATTTGCTAAAGATGCCCCTCGGTCATGGATCGTAGAAAATCCTTTATAACTGACATCTGCTCATGGAGGAGGGATCATCCTCAGGAGTTGTTCTCGTGTACTCAGTCAAGAAATATCAATCCTGACCAGGCAATTTATTAAATTTTTTTTTTATTTTGGTCCCGCCTCTCCCCACATTGACAGACATATGTGCTCCTATGCTTAAGAAATTTAAATAAATTATTGATAATATATTTTTTAGAAATAACCTGTTATGGGTCGAGAGAAAGCTTGGACCGCCTTGACTCGAATGAAATTACAAAATTCGAACTAAAACCTCCTGAGATTCCTGGCGGGGCTGCCAAAGTACAGGATTTTACCGGGCCTGATGAAGGCGGGGTGTACATACACCCGTACTTTTCCTCTTTCCAGTATGACGGAGTGATCTGATAATACTTAACGTCACTTATTGCCTCTGTCGGTGACTCTTCGCCTCCAATCCTAGTGGTCCTATGCAAGCGCGACTGTTTCTTGCAGATCATTACCGATCATGGAGAGGTGCTGAGTAAAGCTGTCCCCCCATCGGAATCAAAGTATTTCGTGGGGACGCTTTCAACCATGCGCAGGGGGGGGGGGGTCAAAAGTACATAGTGTACTGACTGGTGTTTCTGCTGGCGTGTGGACTAAATGACCGAGTCACCGTAAGCTTCGGGTAATGTTCATGTTTTAACTATTGTTTATTGCACAGTAAGAACGTATTATTCACATTCTAAGCCTAGCATGCATAATTGTAAACGAATTTGTACGCATCTGTGTCGTACGCCAATCCCATTAGTCTTTGAATGAATGTATAATATAATTCATAAAAATATGTATTGTCTACATACATCAAACGAAAAGTAATAAGTAAAACATGAAGAAAAAAAGAAACAAGTGAAGGATCAAATTAAGAGAAAGAGGAATCACACAAAAACACTAAAAAAAGAACGAAAAGTTTTGAGTCACAAGATTTTGCACAAGTAAATCTCTATTTTTCTGTGGAGGAATTCTATCTCTTTCATCAAGTTGTTCCCATTAAAGCTCCTATCTACTAATAACCTTGAGCGGGTCCAATCCCTGAAATGCGAGTTTTCTCCCTCACTGTGAACTTGCTAGCCGTTTTAGAAATAAAACGATTGCTTGTTCCAGTTATGCTATTGAGTTATTAAGTGGCTATTTCTAAGATAGTCAAGGGCTTAAATGATAAATACTCTATTGGGATATGTATTTTATATGGAGTTAAGCCCCGAAATCTACTTACTTCTTTTATCTACAAGCTTCAGATCCAATTTGGAAAAAGAGCCAAAATTCAATGGAAATAATATGCCAGATAAATTAACTTGTCTGTAATTTTCTAGACGGCTTTTATGGGTGAATATGCCCAAAGAATCGAAAACACTACACCTGAAATGCACAATAGCAGTATTTCTTAATTGTAACATATTACTAAACGATTAAACGGAGAACGCTATTTAAAAAAAATATATTATCTAATGCTTAATAATATATTAAATATGATTTTAAAATGTGCATTTATGAACTAGTTGTGACCTTTTTTTTTTGGGGGGGGGGGGGGGGGGGGGGGGGGGGAGGGGGGAGGGAGCTTGCTTGGTACAGTGGCGCTAAATTCTCGAAAATGTGAGGGAGAGGGTTCAAATATGCTTTCTAAACCAGGAGGGGGCACTTTTTTGTTTTTTAATTTAAAAAATGTAAAAAAGATATTTTTCAAAATTTAGTAAGGTAGGGCAAATGCCCACCCCCCTAGCTTTGTCTTCTAAAATAATGTTAGAAGACACCATATAGGAAACAATTTAGTGTTGTTACTGGCTTTTCGAACCAACTTCTTGGAATTTAAATTTTCCGCTTCTGTAGTACAAGTTTGACGTTAAAATTTAGAAAAAAAGATGTCATTCATAAATCTTGTTTCCTTTTATCAGCACTTTTGACAATGGTGTATTCAAAATGTTCCAAATGCGATGGCAATTTGACATATTATGTGTTTCCATTACAGTTTTAAAATTACTATTTACCAATATCTGATCTTTCTTTGTCGATCTATAAGAAAACAGAGGGTCTTATACATTTAGCATAAAATACATTTTAGAATGCTTCCGGACATTAAACACATATCAGATATTCATCTTGCCTCTTAGATCTCGATTAAAAATGTATTAACTTTTTTTTCCTTTTTTGAATTAGATTTTTCTGACTATACTCTTAGCCAGAGTCTACTCTTGACTATACTCTACTCTTATACTGTAATTTACCTTAGCCAGAGACTGGAAATATTTCCAGAGACTGGAAATATTTTGCGTTTCCAAGCGAAAATTGTCTAAGTAGTTGTAATCTTTAGTAAGTGGTTGTCAACTTTTAGAAACCGTGTAGCCTACAACATTTAGCTCTTTCCACGCGCGACGACAATTACTCCGTGTGTGTTGCAAGGAGGTGTGATGAAAGTTTGCCCGCATGTGATGTGAAGTTTGCCAAACGTGGTAGAAAAAGGAGTGCTCTGGATGGGCACCGGGTGGTGGAGGGTTGGTAACCCCTTGGTCATTAGAACATTACTATTCAGAACATTACCATTGTACATTACTATTCTATTATAAAAATTTCGTCTTACCCAAAACTTCTGGGGAAAAGTGAAAGTTTACTTTTTATGGGTTTAATAAGTTATTTGATTAGGACGACACTTCTAACAACTTACGGCAGCAACAAGCCACATAAGACAAGCACATCTACGTTCTATCCATTCCAGTCCCTCCACAGCGCCTCCATCCCAATCTATTCAAAGCTTCACAGCTTACCCCCTCATATTGAAGCTCTATTGCCTCTAAATCCTTTCTTATCACCTATTCTCATCCCGTTCGGGGACGACCTGCTTTTGTTTTTCCCCAGATGGACGGCCAAACAGAATAATCTTTCGCAATCTGCCATCTGCCTTACCTACCTCAGCCTTTTGTTTTCAAGCTTTCAGCCCTAGAAAGTTGAATAGAGCCGTCTTTTTCGTCGAGCTGGTTTTTCGACCTGTCAGTCAAACGGGGGCCTGTCAGCCAAAACGGATGCCTTTCGTAGAGCTTGTTGTTGTGGTCAGTCAACCGGGGGCCTAAAGCTATCCATGGACAATTCCTATGGAATTTATTTTGCTTATACTGTTCTCTGGGATACTCAAATCATCTGCATAACAAAGTCTGGGAGAGTTTTGACTTCCCATTCCGCTCCATACACACCCCATAGCCTTTGCCGTATTCTTTAGGACAAAGTCCATCATAATATTCAATATCAACGGTGATAGGTCACAGCCCTGTTTAAATCCTGACTCAGCACCAAACTGCTACTACCCTTACTTTCTACCTTACCGCAGCAATGTCGTATTCATCAATAGTACTAAGTACTTTAATATACTTATCTGGCATACCATACAAGGATAGGACCTTCAATAAAGCTCTCTGCCGGCTGAACCAAATGACGTTTCCTAATCTATAAAAATGAGTACTAGATGGGTTTGATGGTTCAGGCACTTTTCAGATGTTAATCTAAAAGTAAAAATTTGGTCGTCACATCCTCTCCTCTTCCTAAAACCCTACTGTTCTTCTTTCAAAATTTTGTTTACAGCACATCTTAGTCTAATAATCATCGTCGTGCTTAGTAATTTGCATCCTACTCAAGCCAAGATAATGCCTCTACAACAACCTCACTTACAACAACCTCACTTATCTTATCAACTTTCTTCTAAAGGGGATTAATTAAAGTTTTCTTAAAATCACTAGGTGCTTGCCCTAATTAATTAAAATTACGTTCATAATCATCAGTAATTTATCTCTAACCACTCTACCACCATATTTCAAAAACTCATTTACCACAGTATCAGCACCTGAGTACTTATTATTATTTTTTTTTTTTTTTTTAGCACTGTCTCTAACTCCTCTTTGCAAGAGACAAATGGTTCTTCGCCTCCAAGTTTAAAGTCCGAAATTTCCTTTTCACTGCTTGTATTCAATTAGCTTGGCGAGTCAGCTTATTCAGTCTTATGCAAGCTATGATGGTAAAAGTTAAAGTTAGATTAGATTATGTTAGTTTAGGTTGGCTTAGGTTAGATTAGCTTAGGTTAAATTTGGTTCTAAACATCAGAAATGGGTAACCTAACCCAACCTCATCTAAACCAACCTAATCTAATCTAAAATAACCTGTCGTCACCAAACCTTGCATTAAATTGAAAAGTTGACTGACAACGCTGAAAAAATCTAAGGCGAATAAAAAGTATTTCGGACATTCACCAATTTACGGACAATATATATATATATATATATATATATATATATATATATATATATATATATATATATATATATATATATATATATATAAATTATTTCTATATTATTTCCCACAACTCTATCCTGGTTTAATACATTCCCTAAAATGTTTTGCCCATCTCCCTGGAACACTTTCCTTGTCACTGTTTGGAATCCCGTCTTATAATTACCTGGGGCAAATGAGTATTAGTGGTTGCAGTAGTAGTATAATTATTTTTTTTTCTGTTTTTACTTTTAAACTTTACAGAATGGTTCTCGCTCTTTACAAAATCACTAATATTTTAAGGAAAATTCAGGCCGTTAAACGACAAAAAGTAACGGTTGTTCAGAATTTCACATAAGAAATCTCATTTATAGGAAGTTCAACCTTCACAATTCTACAGAGAAAAAAACCTGTAAAAATCTGGCTAGTGGCATATCAGGCCCTTAAAATTTTTGGGGTATGGCGTCATGAACGATGCCATAAACCATCAACTTTTTATGTAATGACCCATAGCCTTTATTATATCCCATGACCATATTTTGTGAATGAGAAGTGAAGTTTTAGAAAGAGACACTAACTTGAACTTCTTCAGCACTTGGCGAGTAAAGACGTTATTTAAAGATAATGTTTATTTCCAAAGACTATCACGAGCTCTAATAGAGCCGAATCCAGGGCAAAAATATGAACAACAAAGGAACCCATTAGAGTGCTCATGCCAGGGGCATCAGAATAAAATTGCTTTCTCCCCCCCCCCTGACTGCGGTTATCTGAAAGCTATATCTGAAAACTGCGGTTTTCTAAGATATATCTTTTGGTTGCCCCAAGGCATATTTGTATACTTCGTACTGCAGTGTTTCCAGGAGTTTGGTTTGGAGGGGGTGAAGCCATTCAGAAGGGGTTCAATCTTTGCAAAAATCGCTGAAAGGACTTTTTAACCTGTAAATAACCGAACAGGGATTTTTTTACGTCATTTACATATTCCAGAATGGGGGGGGGTCAAACCCAGAGCCTCCCTCTTGTCTATGGTCTTGACTCTGGAGTTCCTTTACATCCTAAAATTATTTATTTCTTTATTGCACAGGGGTTTGAGGTATCAAAGTATTTTTTCGGGGGAGGGGGCGTCGCGGTGACGGAAAACTACATTTTGGGTCATGATTTTTTATTTCGGGTAGAGGATGGGCCCTTCCGACCCGTGTCAGGAACTCCCTCCCCCGGTATGGTTTAATTTAATAAGTGATTGAAAGGGTCCCCAGTCTAAGCATTAGGCGTAGTTGGGACATCTAGAACTGAACGCTTATTTCGTCTTTCCATGCCAAACAAAAATTAAAGTTTACTTTGGCAACTGATCCCGTTTTTTTTTTTTTTACAATAGCATCTGCAATTAATATTGTTCTTTCTTGAAAGAAGTTGCGTCAGTATCGGAAAACGATCCCTCCCGATAAAAGGATATTTATAGCACTTTTAAAAAAACTAGCAATTTATTTCTCACTGCCTCGTAAATTCACCTGAAGGAGATGAATTTTTGTTTTCGCTAATAGAGCTTCACGTAAGGAACACGGCATCAAAGAAAGAGACCTCACATGAAATAAAAATGTTTTAACTTCAAAAAGTTTCGTCCTTTTTACTGACTTAATATTTCTTACAACAAACAAAAAAAAGAAGAAAATCAAAAGTAAATTGGGCTATCCTTGCTCCTCAACATTAGACAAGGAACCAAAAGGTAAATTCAACAACGGGTAAAAATGCTCACTTAAAAAGAATTGTTTTAATTTCAAAAAGTTTTCGTTCTTTTTACTGACTTAATATTCCGTTTAACAAACAAAAAAAGAAGACAATTAAAAATAAGTTGTGTTATTCTTATTCCTCAACATTAGACAAGGAGCCAAAAGGTAAATTCAACAACGGGTAAAAATTGTCACTTACAAAAAATTTTTTAACTTCAAAAAGTTTTTCGTTCTTTTTACTGGCTTAATATTTCTTACAACAAACAAAAAAGAAGAAAATTAAAAATAAACTGTGCTATTCTTATTCCTTAATATTAGACAAGG
This sequence comes from Artemia sinica, assembly GCA_027921565.1. Lineage (NCBI taxonomy): Eukaryota > Metazoa > Arthropoda > Branchiopoda > Anostraca > Artemiidae > Artemia > Artemia sinica. Next base: position 61,683,196 of record CM051259.1, read on the forward strand.
AACCAAAAGGCAAGTTCAACAACGGGTAAAAAAGGCTCAATTTAAAAAAAGTTTTACCTTTAAAAAGTTATCGTTATTTTTACTGACTTAATATTTCTCAAAACAAACAAAACAAGAAGAAAAATTTTAAATAAAGGTTCCTCCTAATGTTCAACCTCTCTAAGGTCCACTCCCCCCAAAAAATGTTCAGGAAGTCGAAGCATCAAATGCCGGCTGATTTGCTTTTTCGATATAAAAAAAAACAAATGAAAACCTTTACTGGGATTTTCTTGAAAAGCATCTAAAAATGATCATTGGTGTGAGACCAAACATCAAGGCTTTGCATCACGATAATGCTCCATGTCACACAACAGTTTTGCACAGTGTTCTTACTGGTCATCATTAGACGAGGAACCAACAGGTAAATTCAACAATGGGTAGAACGGCTTACTTGAAAAAACAGATATTTTAACTTGAAATTTTTTTTTGTCGGCCTAATATTTCTCACAACAAACAAAAAAGAAGAAAAAAAAAAATATGTAGGTTTATTTGGCTTGGTAAATATATACGAGGTACTGGCATAGCGACAAGATGAACTCACAACTTGATTCCTCTTTGTATGCTCTTTCCAAATATAATATCCAATTCACTTGCCAATGCCACCCCCCCCTGATGGTCCCATTCCTAGCCCTAATAATAAATTTCTCCATTACTTCGATTATTTTATAAATTTTAGCTCCTTTATTTAATCGGTTATATTTTCAGTCAGGAATTTATCTCCGTGTATGATTGAATGCGTAATTTACCAAAATGTTTTTTGTAATGGTTTTAAAAAGCGGATAATAGTGGAAGGAAATAGATGAATAAAAATATCCTGCAAATTGTAAAGTAAGAATTTCGTTGTTTTAGTGTTTTTTTTTTAGTTTTGTATATATTCCTTGGGCTATATGTGAGAATTTTGTCGGTCTAGTTTTGTTTTTTATCAGGAATTATTCCTGATAAAAAACGTCATAATTCCGGCACACCAGCCGGAATTATGCTAGTCGGTTGCTTGTTTTTGCTCGACAGAATTTACCACCTTCGGTCATAAGGCCTTTTGCCGCCTTCAGTCATAAGGTCCTTGGACGCCTTCAATTTAAATCATAAGATTTTTGTTATAAAAGATAAATTATGTTATTCTGTAATAAAAATAAGGCGCCTGAAGTCAATTATGTTATAAGTAGTAATTTCCTTATAAAAGTAATTACTGCCAATCACCAAAATCCTTTTGTGTCAGAAAAGACAATATTGAGTCACATTAATCCTCCCCTGTTGTGATATGTATCGATTCTGTGGTTAACGTGTACCGGTCCGGGAAATGGTGTTTTTCCCCTGGTCTTGGAATTTTTGCCAATTTTGTCAAAAAGTTTTTCGGAGCCTACCCGATTTTTCCAAGGAAAAATGAGCTTTTGAACTCTCCCCTGAGATTAATGTATTGTATTTCGTGTTACCATTCGGCCATTTGTGGAACTAATATCACACTGTTATTTTTGATCCCCCCCCCCACGATTAAAAAAAGTACCAGACATAAAAAGCTAAATTTTTACTTTACCTCCCTCCTTAATATAGTAATAGCGGAATAATTCTTAAATTTGAATAATTCTAAAATTTTTAAATTATCTCCCCGTCGCTTGGTTGAAGCAGCATAAACCACTGACTTACATTTTTTTTTATGTAAAAATACATAAAAAATGGTTAATTTGCTTAATTTGCTAATTAAACAAATTAAACATTTGTTTAATTAGCGACATTTCATTATTTTACGTAACAGTTCGTAAAAAATAATGTGTTCTTTTTGGAAGGGGCTTCTCCGGTACAAACGCGCACCAAAAATCAAACTTTATTGTGTCTGGCGTAATTATCCAAATATAAATCAATGACTGGCCCTCCCTATTACATGGCCCAAAGATCTATTGCAAAACCTCCCTCCTTAGTATAGTAATAGCGGAATAATTCTTAAATTTGAATAATTCTAAAAAATTTTAATTATCTCCCCTTCGCCTGGTTGAAGCAGCATAAGCCGTTGACTTGCATATATTTTTTATGTAAAAATACATAAAAAAATGGTTAATTTGCTTAATTTGCTAATTAAACAAATTTAACATTTGTTTAATTAGCGACATCTCATTATTTTACGTAACAGATCGTAAAAATAATGTGTTCTTTTTGGAAGGGGCTTCTCCGGTACAAACGCGCACCAAAAATCAAATGTTCATTGTGTCTGGCTTAATTATCCAAATATAAATCAATGACTGGCCCTCCCTATTACATGGCCCTAAGATCTATCGCAAAACCAACAGTCGACTTGAAAAACCCACAAAAAATCAACATAAAAACTGAAAAGAGGAATTAGAGAAAAATATTACTTCAGGATATGCATAATACTTTAGTCGATCGGTTGCTTGTTTTCAAAATTTCGTATGGGGTGCGCCACGTGTGGCGCCACGTGTGAAGTGTGTCATATCTGGTGCAAAGAGGCACAGCACGACGGAACTTGTCACCCTTGGATGAGGGATCACTCTATGGTGTACGCCAGGACAACATTGACGAAAATGTGATACCGCTCTAAAAACTTCATAGCTTTGAAACGATGTCTTAGAAAGTTGCGGTTTTCAGGTATGAATAGATCTAAGGTGGGTTTAGGGTCCAAAAAAATGTTTTTTATCGTGAGGTTTTTGGTAATTTATCTTTTTTTTCAGCAAGTGGACGCTGAAAACGCACAAAGAAAAAGGTTAGAAGCGGCACAAGAAGCGATACAAAATCGGGAACAAATTAATCAAAGGATAAATTGAACAAAAAATGCAACAGGTTAGTTGGTTTTATTAATTGTGTCATAAGTAAACGATATTAATAGTTGGTTTGGTGTGAAATCAGGAGTTACCCAAGGCTGTGTCTTCTTTTCGTTTTTTTTTGTCGATTATTTTGATTAACCTTGTCGTAAGGAATACGTCTAAGTCTGTAAGAGAACAGGGTACCAAATAGGAACGTAAATGTCTCCTTGACTTGAATGATTTGATTGTCCTAGAAAAAAATGTTGGAGATGTGAATGAATATTTAGAGGTTTGCTCATTTTCGACTGTTTTTACTCATTTTCAGTTTGAAAATATAAAAATTCATTGTAATTATGCTTAAAGTCGTAGCAAAGCTTCAATTGTGAATTAAAAAAGCTTAGAATATATCTAATTTTGCACACAAGCTAACATGACATGTTGATGCTCAGTGTGTCATGTTAAGGGGGGGGGGAGGGGGAAAGTCATTATGCAAATAAAAAGAAAATAAAAGATGACATACCTGCAAAATAATAAACAATAAAATAAGATTTCTATAAATAAAATGTCCATTATTAACATATTAAAATACCAAATAAAATAACTAAAAATAATGTACTTTGAAGTGAGTCTTTTTTAAGAAGTCTATAAGAGCTTCTTTTTTAAGAATTCCTTTCTAAATGTAGACAAGCTAATTCTCATGCTTAAACCCGCAGAAAGTGCAGTTTTCGTGTTTTTTTCTATTCCCTGCACTTTGTTACATATTCTCAAACATTCTCCAATATTTCCTCTGTTTAACAGTCCTGATATCTCCCTCAATAAATTTTGGGGAGGGGGTAGTAAAAGCACTGAATAGAACTTCTGAAGCAAGTATAATCTCAATTCTACTTTTTCGTTCTGAGCTTTTTTTTATATATATATATATATATAATATTGATTTATTTATTTTATTGGTTATTCTATTAGTTTTCTATTATCGTTAGTAAAAAGAGCAGTGTTTCCATGAGATACTGGATTTATTCTGTTTTAATTTGAATTGCGCAAACAAACGCTATATAAGTAAAAATAAACACAATTTTGGCTTTTACTTCCTAAATTTGACTTACCTTAACATTACTTATCACTTAATAACCAAGAGTGATGTTTTGAATATATTAGAGTAGGGGGAAGAGTGTGCGCGTCTGTTTTAGCCTCAGGGGGTTTGGTGCTGCAATAAATTGTACGGAGCAGGAGAGTGGTCATTTATTAATTTATTATTTATATCTTACTTATTTATTTCGTTTGGTCTTAATCACTTCAAATACGTTTAGACATGTTAAAGATAAAATTAAACACGAGAGTAAATGAAATGCTAAACAGATAAGTATCCACGTTTTTTTTTACTGATGTTTTTGCAGTGAACCTGTTATAGTATTGTTTTAGTCATTTATTTATGTCGAATGCGTTCTAGAAATTTTAGAGTAGGTGATTTGGTACACGGTTGTCAAGCGAAAACCTTTCCGCTCAGCTATCTTTTTATCCAATTTTTATACTATTTAGTTTGACAAATTCCGCAATTTTGACAACTTCTGCTCGAAAGAGCCCCTTTTCAATATTCTTAGGCCATCAGTTTGAAAAGACCAGCCCTTGTGACTAGTTTTATGAAAATAGGGGGGGGGGGAGCGGGCATAGATCGTCTAGGACTATTTCTGATTTCGATGTTAAGTTCAGAATTTTGCCATATGCTTATTTTTCTCCTGAAGTTTATCAATTACTCTGTTAATACCTCTTGGTTCTGGAATATGGTGTTTACATAATCTGTTCATTTGTATAGAAAAGAGAAGGTTTTAAAATTGTTTCAGTAAATTTTCTGTACCATCCAATTTCTATCAAAGTATACAGTGTTGTGCGTTCAAGAAAGTTTTAGAGTAATTGACTTGGTACACGATTATCAAATGAAAAACTATTCCTCTCAGCAGTTTTGTATCCAATTTTTGTACTAGTTAGTTTGATAAATTTGCTAAGCTAAAAGAAAACAATCTGTCAAATTAATTTGACAGAAATCAGTAATTGAATCTCTGTATTGTTTCAAAAGCTGAAAATGTATATTTCTCAAAAAAGAAATGTATTTTAAGCCTAAGATAAATCTATAAAAATAAGAATGTCTCAAAAGTTTAATTGTCTTTGAAAATAATTTATTTTGTCTCTTTGACTGAATTTTTGCTTTTTAATTTTATTAACGTTTTTTTGTGTATTTCGTGTTTCTTTTTTTGTTTTGATTTTAATTGACAAGCATTTATTGTTCTTTTCCTTTGAATTTGTGTGTGTTTTCTTAAGCTATAAATTTTGTGTATAATTGTGTTTTTTTTTAATAAGAAGAGCAGTTTTGGTATGGCTTGATTGTGAAAGCCATTTCGATAGTAAAATATAACCCTTTAATTTATCTCATCCACAACTACTGAACTTATAAACACTAATAAGCCACGAATTCAATACAAAAAATTGATGATAATAATAATAAAAATGTTCGTAAAAAAGTGAGTTGAAAAGGTGAAAATTCAGTGAGTTGAAAATTCAAGACAAGATAGACAAATTTTAATAAATTAAGCGGCTAAACTACAAGTAAAATTACTTCTTCTACTACTAACAGCTCACTACAGCACCTAGCCACCTAAAGCCAACACAGCTGTGCGCGCTCCTCCTACATCCCAATATATTCAAAGCCCCCCCTCTTTAAACCCTCCCAGGAAGTTTTAACTTCTCTTAAATCTTTCCTTATGACATCCTCCCACCCCGACCGGGGACGACCTGCTTTTTCTTTGGCCCTAGACGGTTTGGTGAAGAGGACAACCTTCGGCAATCTGTCATCCTTCATCCGCAGAACATGCCCTAGCCATCTCAATCTCTCCCTTATTATTGCCCTACAAAGCGAAATTAAGCCACACTTTTCCTACAGCCTGCTGTTTGAGATTCGTTCAGTCAGTCGGGTACCTAAAACAATCTGTAGGTAGTTTCTCTGGAAAACATCTAGGAAATCTTCCTCCGTTTCTCGGAGCGTCCATGCTTCAGAGCCATATTTGACCACTGTCATCACTAGTAGCTTCCAATATTCTTCTAATCTTGTTTCACAGACTTACCTTCCTATTCTTCCAATTCTCACATCAAGAATTTTGTATAATTATAAAAAATCAATAAATTTAAAAATCTATCACAAGAAACCACGTTCAAATTGCGAAAAAATTTCGTAAAAAAAAAGAGAAATTAGAGGAAATTACCAACTCAGAATCTGCGTGACGTTTTAGTCGATGGGTTGTCTGCTTTCAAAATTTCGTGTGGGGGGCCCTGTGTGTGGCTTGAAGTGTGTCATAACCGGTGCAAAGAGGCATGGCAAGGCGGAAGTGTGCTACTATTGATGAGCAAGTGCTCTATGGTGTATATTAGGCTGGGGAGAGGGGGGAGCTTATAATTATCTCCTTCATTTTAGCAAGAACACACTTGTTTAATTAGCGGCGTTGCAAAAAATCTCTGTAGACCTGGTATTTGTTACCACTTGGTCCCACCAAAAATTCTATAGACTCTAAAATAAAAATAGAATTTAAGGTCCTTGGCAAAGAAATAAAGTGAATTTGAGCTTCGATAAAATCTTAAAAAAAGAAAAAAAAAAGACTGAGTATGGGTACCTTTTTTTGCTTCCGTCTTATTAACTTTCTGTCGCTTTCCGTATTTATTATGCAGTTCTGTTCATTTCATGTTGAAGTTCTTATATGAGTTGATTTCTGCTTGTATTCAGGTCTAACATTGTCCTTCGACTTCCCCGTGGAAGGACTTTTTTGGTGGATTTGATTTTCAATCCAATTCAAAGAAATGCGGTGAATGACAGTATTAGAAGAAGGAGAAAACAAATTTAAAAGGGAAAAAGAATTATAGAGGGGACTTTACGCGGAAATTTTGACGAATTTATAGTAGACCATATTTATTAAGTAGTTCCTTAACAAAGGAATGTACTATCTCTCAGACTTAGCGTTTGCATTGGGAAAAGATTTGAGAAACTTGAAATGAACAATACTCTAAATTTAAGCCGTTACAAATATTTGTACTCTACATTTATGAATACTGCGAATCAACACCGTTGAAAGTTAGTAGGAACTTAGAAGGATGGGGGGATCTGCCCCGCTCTTGTTGTCAAAATTTCAAGGTTTCTCAATAATTTACTGTAATACTCGTATGATTAGCCGATTTGTTGCTATTTTGACGACATTGCAGCCCTGCTTTAACTTAAATGGGTTTTTACGTGCCCAACTATAGTTGCTAATTATCTGTGCTCTACTTTTTTTTTAAGGATAGCAAGGCTTTTCTGGTTAGACTTGTCTGTGCTAGATTATCTTATAAAAGAGACAAAATCCTCTATAATTTAGGCTCTTAAGTTTAAACAGTAAATATTTTTGCTCAGTAGATCTGAATAATGTGAAACAACACCGTGGACAGCCGCCACGTATGCAGAGGGAGGATGGGACTCCCTCCGCCCCTCTGTCCTTAAAATTTTAGGGTTTCCTGTTTTTTCTATATTTGTCTCTAATATTCAGGTAATGTACCTATCTTCCAATATTTTGAAGACTTTTTAGCCCCCCCCCCCACGACTTTAAATGGGTTTTTACGTGCCTGGTTAGATATAGTAAGTGTCTGGGCTGTAACCTTTTTTTAAGACTATCAAGGCTTTTCCTGTTAGGTTAGGTCAAAGAGACAAAATGTGGGGCTTGTGTGAAAAATAGATAAATAAAAGGTCAATGGGTCCCAAAACAAGCAAGGTTGATAGCTTAAAATTATATATATATATATATATTAAACTTATATATATACAATTTTCTTTTCCTTCTCTTATCTAGGATGCTGTTATAAGTGAGTTAAAGTTGAAAACCAAGAATGTGCAAGAAAAGAAGATTCTCCCAACAGAAGACGTGTATCACGGAGCCTTAGAAGATATTTTATTAGGTCTCAAATCAGAACCTTATAGGCGTGCTGATGCTCTGCGGCGATCGCAACGGAGGCGTAACGCCAGTGTAAGAATGTCACGTGTGGGGGCTCCGAAGAAATTGATGTTTAACTGTAAGACTCTATAAAGGGACTGTATTATGATTCAGAATATCCAATGATAGTTTGGAAGGAATTGATGTATGAATAGACCGGTTCTAATGTGATTGAGTATAGTACGTCTTGGATATGTGTTACGACTGTAAAGGCTCTTGCAAGGAACGGTATATAGTCGAAGAATATCCAATGGTGATTCAGTAGAAATTTGTGTGTAACTAGATTGTTACTAAGGTGATTCATTATGATGCATCATGGAAATGTGTTAAAACTCTTGAGGTCTATCAAGGAACAGAGTGCTTGTTTGATAATATCCGATGGTGATTCAGAAGAAACTGATGCATATCTTGACCAGTTTTTTGGTAATTAATATAAACCATCTTGGTTAAGAAATGCGCTAGGAAGAATACACAAGTTATTCAAAAAAAAAAAAAAAAAAAATTGACGTGTAACTTGACCGGTTCTAAGGTGATTTTTTATGATTCATCTTTGGGTTTCAGTGAAATAGGGTTGAAATTCCCTCTGAGAATGGTATACTAACAATCTTCGATCATGTCAGGCTGTTTTGAAAAATGACCAATGGTTGTTCAGAACGATTTAATGTCTTGACCGGCTTTAAGGTGATTTGGTATGATTGATCTTTGGGTATGAGTTTAAAACTTTAAGCTTTCATTCAGGAAGGGTATACGTAGTGTTGTAATATTATTTTGATATTTCCTAGCGGTTGTTCAGAACAATTTGTTGTGTAACTTGATCGGTTTTGAAATGATTTGGTACGATTCATCTCTGAGTGTGAGTTTAAAAGTTGAAAGGTTCTGTAGGGATATGCGGGAATCTGTGCTGATTTGATACTAGTGTGTGAGTCTTCACTAAAAATCAGCTTTTTACTCGATTGGTTTCAAAAGATACGGTATGAGGTTCTGTAATTTTAAGGTATGAGGTATGAGGCTTTGTACATTGTGATGGTATACATGGATAAATGACAGTGTAACACTTTGGAGGGGAGAATGACCTATAATGGATTGGAAGGAATGGGTATGCTTGGCCCTATTTCCTCTGGCTTTGGTGTGAGGTTTATTTTTGAAGGCCCTGCTTTTTTATATGAAGTTTTGAAGGGGGAACTAAAGTTCAGTCCCCTTCGATATAATTGGGCCCCTTGCCTGTGGCTATTAAAAAGGTGTTATTTATTTATTATTACAAATAAGCCTATTATTATAAATACATATTATACATTATTACAAATGCTACAAATACATATTATTATAATCAAATAAACCTTGGCACAAAGCTTGTCTTGTAAATTAAGAACACATGCTGCTGCACAAATCCCAGAGCAAGAAACAGGAAATGAGATAAAAAAAAAAGAGAAAACTAAATGAACGAAAAAAAAAAACGCAAACAAATTTAACAGTATATTGAAACATAGAATGCACAAAATTTCAGTGCTATTAATACATGTTAAAATTGTCATATGTTTAATGCTATAAACGCCTCTAATCAGTGTTGCCATTATTGCCCTTGCTTTGCTCGAGCTTATTATGTGTGTTGCACAACGTGATGAACAACTTTTCCTGGATTTTTTCACGTCAATACTGAATCTTTCATTTTAGAAAGGCTTTTTTTTTAATTAGTGTTGTCTTTATTTGCCATGATTTGCTTGAGCTTATTATTATTATCATTTTCTGTGTGTTGGATAATACGATGAAGAGCTTTACTTGGAGTTGATTCACTTCAACATAATATCATGCATTATAGAGAGGCTTTCACAGTCAGTGTTGCTTTTGTTCTTGGTGTTGAATGCCGTGATGAAATGCAGTTCATTTTATAGAGTTTGTACTTTAGAAGGGGTGTGGTGAAAGGTGGATGCGTCCCAAAAGGCAATTGTCACTACTGATGATTAATAATGTATTATTTTTGCTATTATATTATTAATTATTTATAATTACAAAAAAAAAATTCTTAATGATATTATTAGTTGTATTCCAAAAAAAAGGTATAAAAAGTTTGTCAGTTCTTTGTATATTAAGCGCTGCAAGAGCTAAAATGTCAAATTCTGTTGTTTTTTATGAGCAGATACCACTGCTACTACTAACAACTCACTGCAGCGCCAACCTGTTCGAGGCCAACACAGCTGCGCCCTCACCACCCCAATCTATTAAGAACTTCTTTCTTTAAACCCTCCCACGAAGTTCCATTTTCCTTTAACCTCTCCCTTATGGCCTCTTCTCTTCCTATTTGGGGACGACTTGCTTTTCGTTTGACCCTAGATAGATGGCCGGAATTACCGACCTTTGGGAATTAATACGCAAAATGAATCCTAGCTGTGTCATTCTTTTTCTCATTATAGCCCTAGAAAGTGGGATAGAACAATGTTCTTCGACAGCTTACTAATTGAGATACGGTCAGTCAGTTGGGAACCCAAAACAATCCGTAGACAATTTCTCTGAAAAATATTTAGCAAATCCTTCTCCGTTTTTCGGAGCATCCACATCAGAACTATACTTCCCCACAGTCATCACTGTAGCTTCTAATATTCTAGTCCTTGTTCGCAGACTTATCCTCCTATTCTTTAAACCTTTTTCAACTGTAAAAAAAAACACCCGGGACCCAGTGGCGGATCCCGGGTGGGCAAGGGGGTGCGCCCCCATAGCGTAGTCTAAAGTAGTGTAATTTACTTAATTAACCCAAGTTTGCGTTATTAAACTTGCTCCTAACGTAAGTTTATCGGATCAACCTTTTTTGCCCCCCTCCCCTAAAAAACCTGGATCCGCCCCTGCCGGGACCTTTGCTATTCTACTTTCTACATGGGGTGGAATTTGTACTTGTGAGCCATAAGGATAAAGTAAATAAAAATAATAAAAGATAACTAATAATAATTGACTTCTGAAACAGACCCAAAGTCTTGAGTTTTTATAAGCGTCTATCTGCGGGTTCCTTCCACAACTCAGCTGTCATTAATTTATTCGTTACTAATCTCATGCTAAAATAGTTGGTAACCTCAATCTCAACCTCTTACATAGTCAGTAAGTAAAAGTGGCCGACAATGACCTGCACACCTAAACATCCTCTCCCTCTTTCACTGTGCTATTTATCACCCAGGTCTCAGCACTGATTATTATTATTTTTTTTTTTTTTTTGGAAGGGAGGGAGATAATAATAAAAAAAAAAAATTTGATAATTTGAATAAGAAGGGCCTAGGAATTTGGGAAAACGTAAGATTTTTTCGGAGGGGGGTGAAACGACCCTGCCCCTGCGCTCGTGAATGGTGTGATCTCATATAGCCTAAACAAAAAATATGAAGCATTAGACAGACGCAGTGCTTTCAACCAATGTTTTAATAGCGTACGCGCGGGACAATTACTAGGTTTTTCAAAGTAAAGGTGACGTTTTTTTTGCAATTTTTTAATTCGTAAAGTGTGAATGGTAAAGGAGAAAGTTTTTTTCTTTGAAAAGTAATCAAGCAGCTGCTTGAGCCTATGCCTGATTTAGTGAGCTTACGCCTTTTTGTAAGTATTTCTACAAATCCAGCATTGGAAATATTTACTTTTATCGAGTGGATGTCTCCAAAGGCAGTAAGTCTCAAAATGAGAGTTCAATCTAGAAATGATTCCTAGTTTAAAAGCTGGTGTGCAAAACACCTGTATTAAATAAATATTCGCTCGAAAAAAACTGCACCTAAATCCCAAACCCAGTACTTAAGAATATATCAACATTAGGAGTTTTGGCGCAAAAATAATAAGTAATAAATAATCGTCAGTAATGATAATTGGCTTTTGTAACTTGCCTTCAATTCATTATTGCAAAGGGAAAAAAGTCAAAGTGCCTTGTATAATTCTGCACGATTCCAGTTTTGAACCTATATTTGTTTTAATGTGTCCTTTTGATGTGTTTCTGGTACTAGTATTTTTAACGTGTGTAAATTATATATATATATATTTTGTGTATATAATATATTTTTTATATAGTTTTTCTATAGTTTTCTTCTTCTGATTCACAATCTTATGCCTTATTATAATCACCAACTTGTAACTTGGGGCCAACTAACTTCAAAAATGCCGTTTGTATTGAATAATTGTGTCAAACTATAGCTTTAGTATGCAATGGGGCTATTCAAAAAACTTAGTAGCCCGTTCGCTAAATGAATTAATCTATTTACTCAACAATACAGCATTGGAACAGGTCTACACTGGTTTTGATTCAGTTGGTTTTCACTTTGATATACATTAGCAAAAATAGATAATATTGTAGGAAACAAAACAAAATTATAAGATTTATTTAAAAAAGATTAAAACTTTATTTAAAAAAACAAAAGTCGATTCGTAGTGTTCATTAAACTCTAGATGTAAATCTAGAGTTACATCTAGATGTAAATCTAGATGTAGGCCATTGAATGTTAGCAACCAGCTTGCTGAGCTCGTTAAATCCTCAGAACAGGTTTTCACCGGTTTTAATTCAACCGGTTTCAACTTAAATATAAGATAGGAATATTAAAAAAAAAATAATAATTATAACCAGTTCGCTTAGCTCGTTAAATTTTCAGAACTTTTTTATTAGTTCTTAACTAGTTTTCACTAGTTACAATCCCCCTTCCAGAAAATACTTTTCGGGATTTCGTTTTTAAATTAAGAAATATACGTAAAAGTAAAGTAGCTTTCTTTTTTGTATTGCGTTTAAGCCTACGGAGCATAGTGCCTTATTTTTATTAAACAGTAGCTTTTGCGTGCATTCAATGTCATTATTATTGTTCTGTTTTACTAAAATTATATACAAATATAGATATTCTCCTTATGTTCTAGTTTTAAGTAATGAAATCATTTGTGTGTTTCAACCTTTGAGCTTATACAAGGTTAGGAGGGGGATATATTGTAATTAGTATCATTATAGCTAAGTAATGGGGTTTGTAAAATGATTTCTTATTTAAAAATTTTCAAACATCATACGTAAAGTGTAAATAGTCTAAATATTTAAGATTAATTAATGATAATAAATAGAGTCAAGCTCGCATTGAGGGGTAGTTCTTGGCTCCCATGGTGCTGTTTTTAACATTTTGTCTAATGATGACAAATATTTTTGCATCATCTTATTTTCAACGTAATGGGTCATCTAAAAAGTTATAGAAAAGTCATTTAAATCCTCTAAATCGTAGAACTTCGAAATCGTAGCAATAAATCTGGAACCCTGAAAGCTATGATTCTTATTAAAAGACAATTTTTCGTGCTGTTTTTCGAAGTAGGTAAATATTTAATAAATATCTGTTCTTTTTTACATAATCTCATCAATTTTATGAGCACAGTAATTACCGTAAATAATTTTGTATGACTAAATCTTCCATCAGAGATGATGGGAGATTTGCTGCGTAGGATGACCTGGCTCGTTCGTGATGTTCTGTCATCGCGATTTTTTTTTATTTGAAAAAGTCTTTTGATTTTCCGTCAACGTCTGGTCATTTTCAAGTCATTGTCTTGTCAACAATTTTTGTAACTGTTGGCTTGCATGACCAAATCACGGTTTCATTATAACTAACAAAGGTTTTAATTCCTTGCTTCTTATTTAATGCGCAATTCCTGTAGTTAATTTGATTTCCGTAACTTCCGTGGTATCTTTCTATAAATTACTATTTCATTATTAGAGCTTTTCCTGAAAAAGTTTTTGGTACTGAAGATTGGTTTAAATATTGAATCTTCTAAGGCACGAGGATTAGAGTAAGGATTCCCATGAGAAAGGATAGGCGAGTTTTAGCTCCCTTCTTGAAGGCCATCAACATGGCTCATGTAGGGGATTCCTTGATCCGAAGATCTTTTTCTTGCAGTTTGGCATGCCTTTTCGCTGGCTTAATCCATTTGTAGGTTGAGCAGTAAAGACATCTCTTTTAAAAATGGTCGAAGCCATATTGTGGGTATTTGAGAAAAGTCTTGTCAGATTGGCTTGTATTATGCGAATCGGCTTTTTTTTTTTTTTTTCAGCTCTGCCTATGCCAAATTCTGAAAGTGAAAAACAAGGTTTTAGCCAACCAAATTTAAAATTATTCAATAATCAAATTTAAATTTTAAGATGATAATTGTTCGAGAAGTAAGAGTGTTGCCAGGGGCTTTTCCGAGGTGAGGGGGGGGGGAGGCTAAAGTATTATCAAGTGATTTTTTCCCAGGATCTAAATGGGAATGTTTTTCATTATCCTCTTGATATAATTTATAATCACTCCCTGTTTGTGAATGGGGATTTCTTGGTCACCCCTTTGGCCGCTCCCTGCCGGTTACCAAGGAAGTATAGGAACTCCCTGGTACATTCCAGCTTTGTATAGAAACTGATAATGTTTTTCTTTTTTTGAAAAGGAAAATTTATTCCATACTTAAATTTTAGGGCCTTACCACCACCTTGCTAGCTAATAGGAACTTCCCCAGGAGAAGAATCTATATACTTAGTCACCTGCCCCTTAGAAACTTCGGGATTAATATATATATATTTTTTTTTTTGAAGATAATTATAAAATTTCAAGTTTTTTCTGTTTCAATGAATCCCCCCCTCTCCTCTCTAAAATTATTTTTGTACTTGCCGTATAGTTGGTTATTTATTTATATTTAGATTATCCAATTTTTGTTTGATGTCATTATTTAGTCTCAGGCTTTGAAATCATTTACTTTTGTATTTCGTTCTAAAAATAAGGAACTAGTGTAAATTCTATTTTTGTAACTTGGTAATTTTTTGATGTGTCTTTGTGAAGCTGTGATAAATATCGCCTTGGATGAGTGCGAATTTGTTATTTTATACATTTCCCAAGTTTTGAATAAATGTAGTTGTACGAAAAACAGCCAAGAATATAGATCTGTTTGTTGTCATCCACAGCATGCCTCATATGTACCATTTTCTTAAAAGGGCTTTTTAAATAAGGATTTAAATAGGGGCGTGGGCAATTTACCCCTATAGATTTTGAAATAAACGTTTTCTGATGTTCATAAAAACTAAAAATTTCCCCCTTCCCCTCGCTAAATTTTTTGTGAAATTGGTGCTGTTCTCTTCAAAGACAGTTTTTCAAGCTGCTTTAAGTGGTAATAACTTACGTTGAATTATTTTTTGTCCTTCTAAGTTGTCAATTTTTTCAATTTGATTTAATTTTGGGGTTTCATGAAAAATTGCAGAAAATGATGTTTTTTTCTTCTAAGAATTGTGGTTTTTCTGCATTCGTGACATGCATGCAATGACAGCGTTTAAACAATGTAGAAAAGTACATTGTAGAAAAATTACTACATGTAAACAATGTAGAAAAGAGAAGAATTTTATATAAGAACGTTTTAGTGATAAAACGTTAGATTTGATATCATTATGGAAAGGAGTCTGATTTGGAAGACGACTTAGAAATGAAGGAATCCTGAATAAATAGCAGAATCAAGTTATGATATTGTAGATAATGCTTGCCAATCAAGGGAACAGCTGATCAACGTCAATTTATCTGATGGTAGCGATCAGTATTATTATGAGCACCGAGAAGAAAAAAAATAGAAATAGAAAAAATACCAAACAGAAAAAAAAAGTTATTAAAAAAGTTTAAAAATAAGAAAACGGGAATATCCGCATGTAAATTTTGAAAAAAAAAAAATAATTAAAACCCTGGTAGCACTCCCCCTCTCCTGTGAAATTTCGTGGGGATCCTAATGCGTGTCATGTTTTTAAATAAGATCAACTAAAGCTAGTACACTGCTTGAAGTTTCATAAGCTAAAACCTGTTACCAAGAGCTTGGGGGGGGGGAGACCCTTTCAATAAGTTCAGAACTCCAAGTTTTCATTTTTATATTTCTACGCCGAGAAACAAGTGGCATATCTCCATAAATTTAGAGTTATAGCTCAATATCACCCCAGTACTCAATTGTGGCAAGACATGGAACATAAGGAGATGGTTAAATAATGTAAGGTGTAAAGTCCACATATGAAGAAGAAGAAGATGAATAGAGTATGTTCCAGGTTGATCTCACAGGGGTAAATATAGAGGGGAAGTAGTAAATATAGATGTACGACATAAAAAAAACTGCCTAGGCCACGATTTTATAATCTTTGTGCAATGTTCTTTTTCTGAACTACCTACAACAGCAACAAAAGAGCCGTACCAATTAATTTTCCACTGAGTACTTTTTTTCAAATATAATTGGTGCTACTGTATCAATTGCATACCAGCCGGTCCCTCTTATTGCCTGTATACAGCCCTATGCAGTAGACCTATTCGAAGCTTTGCTGATTTTGTGGGTCTGTATCAGGGCTGGCTCAATAGTTTCTGGCACCCTAGACGAGTGATCGGGAACCCATTTGGAGAGAGTCAAACAAATATTTACGACTAAAAAAATTCAATGAAGAGTCGCAATTAGGGTATTAAACATAGTTCATAAAAAACGTATGTACAGTTCACTTTGTAACCACAACTTTCAGTTAAAAACATTTGCTCAAAGCGAAATATCAAATAACATTTTTAATCCAACCGAT
Source organism: Artemia sinica (assembly GCA_027921565.1). NCBI lineage: Eukaryota > Metazoa > Arthropoda > Branchiopoda > Anostraca > Artemiidae > Artemia > Artemia sinica. The sequence goes on from CM051259.1 coordinate 61,699,512, forward strand.
TTAGTTTTATCATAACTTATAACGGTCGAGTCCTGATTAGAAAATTTTATGAACATGATTATTAGATAACATGATATGTCATCTGTTTTGTTAGCAGGTACATATTCTTTTTCTCCTGTAAGTGCTTTCAGCCGCGCTATTATGGTGTGGATTTTTCAAAGCTTTAAATCTTGAACAAATTTCAAGGCTTTAAATTATTGAAAAAATACGCGTTAACATTATAAGTTCACGATGCCCCAGCGTGATATTAAAAACTAGTGAATTGTTATTGTGGCCCATTCAGTTCACCCTTTCGCTGATTGGTCTGCATCCTCCTGGCCCACGAAAGAGGCAAGTTTACTTGTTTTGTGTTTTACATGTTTTAACTTCAATTACTATTGAGTTCATATTAAGCTTCTAATGAAATTACGTTTAAGTTGCAGTGGCGTGATTTCGTCAGAATCCTGGGGGGGGGGGGGGCAAAGTTGGAGCCAAATTTCCCGAATCAAGCAAATATGACAGTAAAAACTGAAAAATGAGCCATTTGGTACCATGAAAGTGCTATAAAGATACTTTTTAGTACTATGAAGGTAAATATTTACTAAAGAAAACTGATCCGTTTCTGTTGATGCTTAAATTATGCGGGCTTATCTTAGTTTTGACAAGATTTTCAATGAAAATAAATTTCAGAGGGGGGGGGCAAATCGAGGTCTGGGAGGGGCATTTGTTTCTTCGTTACTTTAGAAATAAATTTACTACTACTACTACTAACAACTCACTGCAGCAACGAGCCGCCTGAGGCCGACACAGCTACGCACGCTCCTCCTCCATCCCGATCTATTCAAAGCCTCCCTTTTTACACCCTCCCACGAAGTTCCCATTTACTTTAAATCTTTCTTTATGACGTCCTCCCACCTCAGGCGAGGACGACCTGCCTTCCGTTTAGCCCTAGACGGTTGGCCGAAAAGAACAATTTTCAGCAATCTTTCATCCTTCAACCGCACAACGTGCCCTAGCCACCTCAACCTTTGTTTCATTATAGCCTTAGAGAGCGGTATTGAACAACATTTTTCGTACAGCCTATTGTTTGAAATACGGTCAGTCAGCCGGGTACCCAGAACAATCTTTAGGCAATTTCTCTGGAAAACATCTATCAAATCTTCAGCCGCTTTTTGGAGCGTCCATGCTTCAGAGCCATATTTGACCACTGTCATCACTGTAGCTTCTAATATTCTAATCTTGGTTTGCAGACTTAGCTTCCTATTCTTCCAAACTTTTTTTTTAACTGTGAAAAAAATGAGGGGGGGGGGGTTAAAGTATAGCGGGTCTACATGCAAAATGTGTTTGGTACAATTATTCTGCATATTAGGTAAATAGATAAATAATTGTGTTTTAAAGCCAAATATATGGCCATAAACACAGTAAAAAACATAAATAAATATAATGAATGGGGGGGGGTTTAAGCCCTGGAAAATACTCAAACGTGGAAAATCCCCCGGTAAATTTGTCCCCCTCCCCACGAAAAATACCCCCCCCCCACCCCAACGGAAAGTAATCCCCGCGGAAAATACTCCCTCCTTGGAAAATACCCTCGTAGAAAATTCTCTCCCCCCTGTGGAAAATAAGGTTTCTAAATTTGAAACTTTTATTTGAGTTTTTTTTTAGTTTTGTTGAAAAGCGCTAAGGAACGGGCAAAAGAGGAATTTACACACCAGAAGTATCTTAAAAACTTAGAGAGAAAAAAAAAACACAAATCCATTTGTGCTGAAAAGACAAGCATATGAACTTTTGCAATTTTTGGCAGCAGCAGGTGCCAAATTAAAAAAAAAAAAAAACTGAAAAGAAAAAAAATATAGGCGAACAATCATCAAAATAAGCTAAAACATATGGCACCAAAAAGTTTAAGAAGGTTTGGCTATCCTTTGAAAAGATAGTTGGCTTTGGGAACCAACACATTCTAAATTGTTTAAGTTTTTTACGGACGAAAGCGTTGTCAAATTCTACGAGTTTGTTCTTATCTTCAAGTGTAAAACTACCACAAATCACCATTAACAAATAATTGAAACCCAAAACTAATAGAAATTACAATAGATGGCCTAGTCAAACTCAAAACGAGCAAAAATTAAAAGGAGTATGGCTGACAACACCCATGTCTTCTTCAGACCAGAAAATAATTTGCACTTTAATTAGAAAAAAAATAATAACAAAAATAAAAATAATTTTTTGTTTTCAGTAAAGGGCAAATTATGTTCGGGTTTTGAGGAGGTTTGGGGGTTGTCAGTCCTACTCATGCTAATTGTTGATATTTTGAGTTTCAATAGGTTATTTATTGTAATTTCTGTTCGTTTTGGGTTCAATTCATCTATTTACGGTGATTTGTGGCAGTTTTACGCTTTGAAAATTATTTGAATTTATTTCTACTCAATTTTGGCTTAACGAGACTGTTTACTATTCTTTGACAATCTTGTTTTGTGGAAAAAGTTTTTTATATTAATTTCCGTTCATTTTTTATTGACATAGTGTTTTTCATCCAGAAAATATTCTATATCTTTTAATTTTTTTTTTCTATTATACTCTATAGGTTTTACTCCATAGTCATATACTCCATTAATAAGTAGTAATATTTCTCATAGATCGTACTCCGATTTTCTTCGAAATAGTCTACTAATAAAGCCTCAAAACGCTTTTGGGTCAAATGCTGGTATGGATTTTGCGCCAAAGGGTTTCTCAATAGTCGCAATTTGACAACGAAAGAGCTGCATACGGATCGCTTGCCATAGATTAACGACCCCGCCCTAGACGAAACCAATGCTGGTCACCCCTCTACTAAATAATTCAGTGACTAGACGATAGGAAATTTTAAGCAAAAAAAGACAAATTCAATTATATTATTGATCATTTTTTATTATCGAAAATAATATTATCATTTACTATTAAATTTATTACTATTATTATTATTATTGAAAAAAACTCTTTTTTGTTATACTCCACAAGTGTCATCTTGTATATGATGTGGGCTAAAAATAAATTATTATTATAATTATAAATTCCATTATGTGCTGTTGATAATAAAACTTGTTATTTTATACGACATTTAATTCTAATTGCTGTAGTTGAAAATTGTTATTTTTAAATTCAAAAATTTGGATCATTCTTTAAGTAGGTTTTTTGAATGTAACAGTTTAAAGTGATTAAATAAAGCTTAATTTGTGAAATCCTTTTAACTTTTGGATTAAAATTGAACAATCCTGAAACCTATATGTATAAAATTCAGATAGGGTTGAAACCTCAATTTAGATGGTAGGGTGTATTCAGAGGTGCTGAATTATAAAACATCCACTCACCACTCAGTATACACTGAAATTTTCAACTTAATGCCTTCAGCCGATCTTCAGATATTGCTGATATTATTTTTAGACAACCAGTATGCACATAGGGGGGCTTTAATTGGATTCACCATTTCTCTCAATATTTTCTTAAAGTTTCACATTAACACCCTAAGCCTTTTTAGACACCCAGGACCAGACATACCCGCTATTCAGGGGTGTTTTGAAGTACTCAGGCCAGAGTGTACACACTAAAACTTGTCAGTTTATAGAAAATTACCCTTTATCATTTATACTGAACTAATTAAACAAACAAAAAGCAAAATGAATGGGCAGATATAGAAAAAAGACAGTAACAAAAAAAAACACACCATTCAATTCCTATTCAATGCTCGGTAAGGAAAGCAAGAAATTGGCTAAGGATATTAGCAAAAAAGCTCTAAGTAAATACGGTAAGAGTTTGTTGTAAGAAGTCCTATGAGTGATATACGTAAAAGAAAAGGCTTTCAGTAATGAAATAAGGGGAACTAAAATAGAGGCATTGGCTCAAATTGATAAAGGGTCGAAAGATACAGCCAGATGGTATGATGATATGTGGTTGTATGCTAAAAAAGTGAGAGGAACTAGTGCTTCTAATCAGAGGAACAGGTTCTCAATCATGAGAGGAAATTAAATAAAAAAAAAACAATTTTTTTTTTAACTGAAAGCAAGGAGCGACATTAAAACTTAAAACGAACAGAAATTATTCCGTATATGAAAGGAGCTGTCCCCTCCCCAACGCCTCGCTCTTTACGCTAAAGTGTTGTATTGTTTTAAAAAATAAAGTTATGAGACAGAGTCAGACTTTAGCGTAAAGAGCGAAGCGTTGAGGAGGGGACAGCCCCTTTCATATATGGAGTAATTTATGTTCGTTTTAAGTTTTGATATCGGTTCTTACTTTCAGTTAAAAGAAACTTGTTTTTTTAAATTTAATTTCTGAACGTTTTGAATTAATGCAGCTTTGATTTTGGCTCACCGTACATGAAAAATTAAAACGAAATTTGCATATCAATTTTACTTCTTTTGGGCTAAATGGCTTTCTCGAAATTTTGATCTGACTTAACTTACGAATTAACTTACGTAACGAACTTCTATATTCATATATTCTTATTACGTATATTAGGGGTTCACCTCTTAGTCAACACCTCGCTCTTTACGCTAAAGTTCAAATTTTGTTCTAATTGATTAAGAATAACCCCTTAAGCACGAAGGCCGTTAATTAGAATAAATAGCTCTGATGGAAGTACAAAAAAAAAACTTTAGCGTAAAATGCGAGGTAATGACTAGGGGGCGAACCCAATCATATACGTAATAATTATTAGTAAGCTATATGCTGGTTTCAGATAAATATGGAATTACACGAGCCTGAGGCATGAACATACAGTGCAGTTTGAACGGTATATGCCTTACCACGGTCAGTCACCTATTACTACAGACGAAAACATGGGTTACCAGACGGGTTTCTGAGGCAACACCCATTTTTTGGGGCAAATCAGAGAGAGCGGCGGCTACTCCATATACGGGTAACTTGATTAGTAATTGGATTCAAATATAAGGAGTGATTTTTCATTGTAGTTCATGTTAGTAAGAGAATTGAATTCAGAGAGAGAATTGTTTATTTGACACGTTATTAGTAAGGAAAATGAGTGGTACATTTACACTATTGGAGCTTGATGGTGGAGCAGGTAGCAGCAATGATACAAGGGCGAGAGTACCAAACGTGGCTGTGGAAATAACATGAGGATGTAGACTAAGCCTTCAATGGGACGATATGTGTGCTAGATACGTGATATCATTGAGCAAGTTTAAATTGGAGGAGCAATTATGCTTTGCTGCGAAACTGAACATTGTGCATATAAATAGACTTCAAGCTGCATTAGATGCACTAGTGAAATATATTGAGGAAAACAAATTGAATCAGTGATCATTATTGTTGTAATTATACTCAATAAAATTGTTTCTAAATCGAAGATTTTTTTCTTTCTATAGTAGGCTAGCGTAAATTTTTAGAGTAGAAAAAGAATCCTGGTTAGTCTGAAGTTGGTTGTGAGAGTGTTAGGACTCTAAAAAATGGATAGGTTTGAGAAAGAGCGAATCATGGGGAATCTGGTGTTTATGGAAAAATGTTTGATTCTAGATGATTATTTTCTGCAGTTATCTATTCAAAGGAAGATATTTTCTCAGGGAATGCTTATCGATATAATGAAAACGGATTCTCCCTCATTAGACTATTGCATGAAGCTTTTACGTCGTGGTCCAAAGGTATTTACACAATTAATTGACATATTAATCATGACAAGATAAAATGATATTGTGGATTTGCTTTTAAAACACGCAGGCTAGCTTAGAAATTTAAGACTTTTATCATGAGAAAGATGCTGTTCAAGGATGATTTACTCCTCTCTCTCTATCGTACTCAATTTGTTGATAGTAGCTCAGTTTCATTTTGGCGGTGAGAGTGTCAACACATGAAAAAATGTTCCATACATGTCCACTGTGCATGTATACAGTGGGCAGCTGGTCATCATGTGAGAATTGTACGATGATTGATGAGTATGATGAAAAGTGCAGATTATGCAACCCGTGTAAATTCCATAGAGGATATGCTGTACAAATTAAAGGTTGTAATTCCTGTCTTGAAGGGGTGTGTGACTCTCATCCTAGAGGGCATCTATGCTCTAATTGCCACTATGATAAATGTAATCAGGGGGAGAATACATATTCTGGTATGATTGGAAAGGATCCTAAGCGTGATTTTAGTTTATTGCTAAGAGATTGGTATCGTCGTGGCTTTAGATTGTTCTGGGAGGAGGAGCCAGGTCTACGATTCAACTGTTGGAACAACAAAAGAATTTGGTTTTTACGTCATCGTTGTAAAGACAATGGCTACTATGATTATAAGCCCACTGATTTTTATTTGGCTGTTACGGAATGTGATTCGCCACTTGAGGACACTGTATGTGATATTGCTTCAAATAAGCAAATTGAAACATGCGAATTTTACAAAATGAATGAGAATAGTATCATTGACTGTACAAAGAGATATGATAAGAGTGAAGTTACACTCTACTGTAGAAAATGTGACCTTGACATTGCAGCACATCAGGATTAGTATACTGTGAATTCAGATAATCTATCTGCATTAGTCGTTCTCGAGAAATATCTATACGCAGTAGAAGATGAAATCTAAAGAGTAGAAAAGTTGTTTTTATCATGTATATACATTATTTGTTTTAATAAACAATTTCACATACACTTTTAGAACATTTTATTCGTAAGGCACTAAAATCAATATATATTTTCCACTAGAAAGTCGTTCAATCACGGAAAGTCAACGTATATGTTGAGAAACTGCCTCTAGGTATAGCCACGACATCTGAACATGAAAAAGAGTAGTGCATGAAAGCCGCATGTCTTAATCGTTAAATCCTGTACTCTCCTTTGATTTTGAATAATAGTTTTCCCACTGCTCTCAATAAAGTTGTTGATGTGTGGAGTGTAGAATTTATATGAAAGGCCAAGAGGATCAAAAAATTCAATATTCTTCGCTGTTTGAAAGATGCATAGCCAATGGCCTGTCTTCAAAGTCGATGAACTACTATTAACAATGATTAGGGTGTTGTTAACACTTGGAATTTTTTCAATGAAGTCCGATGGTATGCAATAGGACTTGTACTGAGACATGTATAAATCCATATTAAATACGCTGATTATTTGGTTTGTGTTCATGGTGCTAGGTCTAGTAGAACACTGCCGTCGGGTGTGATTTCCCAATAGGTTTCAAATTGACTCAATGATATTAGCGTGATACTCTTAGTCAAGGCATCGGCAAATGTGCACTCTAAACGTACATTCCCCGTTCGTACTATGCTCATATACCAGACAGGTCCAAAACAATTACACCATGATTTTTTGAAAACATTGAATCGGTTATTCCAATTTCAAATAGTTGTGAATCATGATCTAGGGATTGGATGGTCAACTCATACAGAGTTCTATAGGAGTTTTTTATGAAATGATAGAGTGTACAGTGGAATACCATTCACTTTGCACACAAGGCTAGATATACCAAAAAAATTAAAAACATGGGGGGATGCAGTCCAGGATCCAACGGCACTGCCAATCTTCACAAAGGCCAAAGCGGGTTTTGATGGGATTTCCCCATTGATATCTTAAGAAAAAGATTTTCTTAAGATGACTTTCTTAAGATTGTCATCTTAAGAAAAGAAATCCTCCTTTGATTTAACAATCTTTTTCTTCTTCTTCTTGTTGGTCTTCTTCATTTTATTCCTCAAAGTCCTTGTTGATGTCCTTCGCTTCCTGCCTGGGTAGAGACTGATGAGTGAATGATGCCCAAGCATCCTTTTTAATCCCTTCCCATTTTGCTGAGATTTTAATTGCTCACCAACGGCTCTTGCTGAAGACCTAATATTTTCCTTAACACTCGTTGAAATTTTTACACGACCCCCAGTCCTGTAGTGTTGAGGCAGAAAAATTTGATGCAGCAGGTACAAGATTTTTTCTGGCAAGGGGTAGTGCAGAACGAAATAGCCAAGCAAACCAGCTACCAAGACCATAGCCAGACATTGTAGTACGCCCCTTGTAATAGTCCAATCCATGACCTATTTGACGTGGACTCAGAGCACCAACATAGCAATTGATATTAGGACAGACAAATGGATTTTTTCTATTCTTCATTTTAGGCAGTGACGAGGATGGGTCGAAAATGACATGTAATCACAGCTAAACCTTTTGTTATTGCTAGAGGATCACCCAATTCACTTCTTAGTGTTAACTGACAGAGTTCCAAACACGAAGTGTTTACAGGAACACACTGAAGATCGTTTATATTATAGTGATGAACATGCTCATGGGTTGTTTTTTCGTTCAAGAATACGTAGGAGGGGGAAATTTGAATTACCAACTCTCGATGTTTCCACAAAGAATGCATAAAGAAATATACAAGAGTCCGAGGCGAGACCAGGTGGATAATCAGCAAAAATAACTTGATCCATCCCGCTAACAGTGCCTGCGTTTTCCCCATTGATCATATTCTGTTTAAAGCCAAAAACATATCTCAGATTATCATTGAGATGAATCATTTCAGTGTCAACAGATGAGGTAATGTAAATCCTATCGTAATCCATTGAATAATTAAAATAGAATGCACCATTCCTACGATATGAGATTTTTCTATTGATTGCACGACACAAATCCGTCATAGTACCATATTCCTTATATCTCAATTTAGCATCCGGATAGTCACTAGATTTAAATGCTTCAATGCATTCATACTCGACAAAGAGTGACCAATCGAATGGTATAACTTTTATCTCATACACACGATCCTTTCTCAGGATATCATAGGTATTTTTGAGAATACAGTCGACAGGAGCCACTTCATACTTTTTTTCGTCGAATTTGATGGCGGGGGAGAGTTTCGTCCAAAAATCACTTGTTTTATTCAAGTCATTGTAGAGAGGATCGGAGACGTTGGACATAAATGTTACATAAAAGTCATTGGGTATTGTCAATATCTTCAATACTGATCCAAGAATCAAAATCAGAGTAGTATCCTAGCCACCGAACAAGTAACTGTTTCTTACCCCTGCGAGTACGAGTCTTTAATATCTTTTCAATTTGATAGATTTCACTATTATTTTTAACTTTTTGTAGTTCATAGTCATAAAAGCCGCCGAGAATCTCTTCATATTTGGTATCTCGCAGACGATAAGTTATGGGTTTGGTATGTAGGATTTTTGCCATTTTAAAAAGTTCAGTGGACCACAAGTAATTACCTTTTTCAAAAATATTATTCGTTCTCTTAATTCGTACAGTATCACCAACATTGAATTTTTCTTCACGATCGTTTCATTGGAATATTGTTTAAGAAACGTATCAAATGTATCATGATCAGAATGATGAACTTCTGTTGGGGTTGTGTTGGGCAATGATCAATGAGGTCGTTGATTATAATCAACATGATTATAGCTAAATCATGAATAAAAGCAGGTGTAATTTTTAATGTACAATATCTTGAAATTAAAAGTTGAATAGTTTCTTATCAATCGTTCGGCCAATGCAGCCTTTATAGGACTATGACTATGATAGAGCAGTGTATTATATTTCATTAGTATATTTCAACATGGGGATTTTCAAATTCACTACCGCGATCCGTTTGAATTTTTTTATACATATCCTGTTCGAGAATACTTTCTATAGCCTGAGCAACTTCAACACCTCTCTTTGCCCGCAATGGAATTGCATATGCATAGCGACTAAAAACACTGATTGCAAGTAGAATGTACTTGTGCGGTGTACTGTGACGTCTTTGAATCTCATCTAGGGTTAAGAGATCTGCTTGAATTATATGTAGGGGGAAAACGCTTTAGTTTTTCGATAATGATTAGCACGAAGCCTATGATTTCTATGCAGAGTGTAACTTGTTTCATTTTGTAGATAGGTTTGTACACTTTTAGTGTGAACACCAGTGACCTTGGAAAGAGTGGTGGGGGAACTTAAACTTCCCACTTCCCCAATATTTTCATAAACACGTTTCAGAGCTTCAACCATTTTGAACGTAAAAACGTAGTGTAACGTCCACTACCCTTTAGTATACTAGTGGGTGATGGTGGTTTGGACGTTGAATTGATACGTCGTCACTTTTGTCTAGCTATCAGTGGTGTGCTCATCCTCCCCCTCATTGTCAAATAAATGTTTCCACTAGGTGTGCTAGTATTCTCCAAGATTGATTTAAAATCTTTTTCTTCTTCTTGTTCATGTTTTAATGTTGTTGACGATGAGGGAGCATGTTCATTTATTTTTTTTTAGAATTTGCCTATTGCTAATAAGGCTTTTGGAGAAGTTTAATGTATTTATAAAGTTGTATGGATGAGTGTCAAATGATAATAGTCCTTTACGATTTGTAACCATCAATTATAATCCTTTACGATTTGTAACTTTACAATTATAATCCTTTTCCCGTTGCTATCAACTTGAATGTGATCTTGACCACTTTCCATGAGATATGTTATGAGTCGTTTACTTTGTTCACGATATGAGTGGGGCATTATATTTCCAATTTTCAATACAATTGAATCCAATTCCTCCTTCTTTAATTGTGTTCCAGCAGAATCCTGAGGAGATGATTCTTTTTTGTGATCAATAGCAGCAGCAGTGGCCTTCGACCGATAGGGCTTATGTTTGTCCACTCGGCGAAGTGTATCTTGAAGTAAAAGCAGTTTTTTATCATCCTCAATATTCTCGTTGTCAATGAATTTACTCAGATTGTCCTCAAAGTGTTCCACGGGTGAGAGAGCGAGTTCTGTTGGAGTCAATTTATAGGGTTTAGCCATCTAGAGAAAACTGTTTACAAGTCCTGCAATTATTGGCAGTAAAAGTGTGAAAAAGCTACCGCCCGCTTGAACAAGACGTTTCCTTTTAAAATTTTTTCCTTTCTTTTTACAGGCAAATGTATGTACAATGGAACAATGTTGCTTTGCCTGTTGCTTAAATACTTCTGGCAGTTGAACATTGTCCTCGGTTAAATTTAAACAAAGTTCAGATAATAGATTAATAAAATCATTGTCAATACCATGTTTTAGTATGGCTTTCCAAAGTGGGGGTTTCTAAGTGCCTAGGACGGAAAATAAATGTCTATTTTCATGTAGTTTTCTTCAGTGTCATGATAGCAACTAATACCCTTTTTTACTGTTCACTGGGAGATATACTGTAATTTCATTATCAAAAATATCTGTGACTACACGCAGATCCTCGGGTGTATTTTGATTAAGATCCAATAGGATGTAGCCGTAGGGTTTATTAGTTGCCTGATTGTACGCTGAAAGTAGAAATTTGGGGTGCCGGGGTATATTTGTTTATTGAGAGTTATTAGCGAGCTAGAATCACGAACAACTCTGTAGATGATATAGTAGGTGCAGTTCAAGGCAAGTATTCGCATACATTTGCTCTGATGAAAGAGATTGTGTAGAACTAGAGTAACGGAAATATTTTCATGATGAGAGCGAACAGTGAACAGTTGTAGCATTTGCTGGGACCATTGTTCAATGGATTCAGCTAAATCGTAAATAATCAGCCAAGAGTTTGGTTTAATAATGTTGAAAACATCAAGCCCCTGTATGAATTGTATCTGCACAACCGATATAGCAACTGCTTTTATATTAATCCTATGACTCCTGCCAAATACTGTAACAATAGTAGGTTTTTTTTAAGCTTTTCCATAAGCATTTTATCACAATTTTTTATTATTTTAGTTAAGAGTGTCGTTTTGCCTGACATTGATGGAACACACAGAAACGATCTGAATGGTGTTTTAAATTGATACATATTGCTGTTCCCTTCAACAGTTCACCTACAACTTACTGTAGACTATAGATATCTAATGACTAAATAATTTCCCTATTAGTACTACTCCGTTCAAGAATAATGAGAAGAACAAAAATCAATAATCATATTTTCTTTTATTATTAACATAAAAGCAACACTTTACAAATAATACATTAAACAAGAAAAAAACACATTAAATAAGAAAAATACACTTTTTTTTAAATTTATTTATTTATAACAAAAATACAATATTTATTTTAAATATGCACTAAAAAAAGCACTTTAATAAATACACTTTTTTATTTATTCATAATAAAAATACAACATTTAATGAACAATACCCTTAAAATAATATCACACATTTTCTAAAACATGTTTAATTTGAAATAGGGCCCCCCGGGGGTGGCCGAAGGCCGAGGGCGGCCGCTGCAGCGGCCGGGAAGCGCAGTGGGGCCCGCTGCGGCGGGCCCTGCTTGGGCCGGAGGGGGCATTAAATAACTCTAAATTGTGGAAATTATGAAGAAGTAACTGCTCTGCCTTGCTCACATATTGAAAACTGTTTGATAAAAAAACAGAATTTAAAACACCCACCCACCTTGTACCATTAAAGAATTTAAGTTAATTTTTTCAGACCGAGTTGTTTTATATACTCTACACATTCAACTCGGTCTGAGATTAAATAATGACCCTGTGGTAGTACCTTCACACCATCCTCAAGTAAATAGACTTTGTCCGATATGGCCGACATGGCGTTTTTCTCAACTCTAACTGTGTAGTTTTTAAATTGTAAAGAGCGAATCGCCATGACTTTCGCTCTTGGGACTAAACTACGTTCCACACAGTTTCTTTAGACACTCATGTCGAAATTATTTTTTACAAAGTGTGTAGGTACCCTCTTGCAAACTTGTTTGATATCCTTGTTGTGCGTTTCCACACAGTATACCTTTGGCCCAGGAAACACACCACTGGGCATCAGATCGCTTCCCGTTTCAGATTTTAACATTAACAATTGATTTGGAGACTTTCGTTTCACTAGCTCTGGGTAGAGGGATTCATTTCAGTTGGTGTAGTCCATTTGTGAGCTAACGTACTCGCCATTTTCCAAATCGTTTAACAAATTTTCAGTTTTAACTTTTAACAGGAGTGAATCAGTGTCCCTGCAATACACTTGAACTTGTCCCTCAATCGGCCATTGTACCTTGCATACATTATAATAAAATGACAACATGAGTTTTTATTAGATATTTCCGTTATTTTACTCCCCCCGCAATATTTTTATTTAAAACGATGTTTCTTTTCTTACGATATAGGAGCACCATATCAGAGTCTATGACAGTGAACGATGTGAAGTTTGAATCCGATTCGAGCCCAATCTTTCGGAATGGTTACAATGTCACATCGACTTCCGTTTCATACGCTTTCGCACATTTTACCGAAGGCTGAGTTCAAAATGAGTTTATAGATTTCCTTCTCAACTTTCGTTTTAGCTTGTGAACGTTTACTGACAAAGGTGTCAATAAACGTTTTCATGTAAGGCTTTTGATCAAATTGGAGAGCTCTGTGAATTTTTGTGACTTTGAAACCATTGGACATCATCCATTTCATTAGCACGTGATGTACAACGATATTCTGTTTCGGGTTAAGGTCGGAAATAAGTTTTTGCTTGAAGGCACCCAATGCATACTCCCATCCTCTGCTAAAGATAAATTGTAGGGGCTCAGAGAGTCCCTACCCACCGGTATATTTATGTACGGAAAAACAAAGTCTTTTACTGAGTCATGGATTTCCATGGGTATTTCACCGCCAATTTCAAAAAAAAACATCCCTATGCCCCTTTCTCCTCAACGGCAGCAATGTTATGGAAAGTCAAAGCACATGGATTGTTAAGCAATTTGTAATTCCCACACGGCAAACAGTAGTGAGACATTGCTGATGGGTAAAGGGAATTTATATAAAAAAAATGCGTCTGACTTTTCATCAGTGTGCTGTCCGGTCGGATAAGTTTTCATGATACGGTCCCCATGAAAAACATACCCACCCCTTATTGATCTCTCTACAAACAGATGGTGATCCACATCGGCGATCTGACCTATTTCTTCTTTACTGATTTTAAGTATCAAATCCATCACCAGATGAGGAGTGGAAAAATAGAACCCTAAATCCAACCAAAATTCCCCATAGATTTTATCCGCATTTTTGCACACAATATCCAGAAGAGTGAGTACGTCACTAGCCAGTATAGTTTACAGTAATCCCACCCATTTTTACACCCACCCTTTACCCAAAACCCTCTTAGCAAATCCATAGCCGCTAGTGGTTGCACTCACTCTCAGTAAGAGAATTGTAAAAAGCTTCAATGGGCGGTAATTACACCTCATCTTGCCTCGAGGCAGAGTTGTAGTAATCATATGCATATATGCCTTACACGTTAGTAAATCATACATTTCATCATCAGGGAAGTGCTGTTCGAGGAGGTGGAAGCTATCAAATTGTCGCTTTTCTGTACCTGAATCAATTGACTTAAGGACTTGGGGAAGAAGCTGAAAGAGTCTAAAAAACAGATTTTATTCAGGCACTTGTTACCCTTGTCAACTGTTTTCCACATGAATTCTAGCAGCAGTAGCTTTTCCGATGATTTGGGTACGATATTATATGAAAAAGAACCATCTATCCATGCGTTATCTACAACTCCCCCCTTGGCAATGTGGGCCAGCGCCGGTAAAATAAACTTTAAGTCGTAATTGGAATTGTGTATAAAAACCGGTAAGATATATTGCTGTCTAACGTTTAAGTTGCACTATTGATGTGCAACCCTCTAAAGTTACTCCCTCCCAATGTAATTTCCTGCGAAAAATTATCATGGTCGATCAGCTTCCTCTTTCCCCCATTCCCAACACCATCATCAAATTCACCCTTGCAAACCCAACATATTTTACGATTTTCAATGGCCAATCTGTCATCTGGTGATAGGAGCATAGGATAGATTGTGTAACGAAGGCGCAAAATTGCACCATTTGCTGTTTTAATTAGACTGGTCAATGCCGAGCACATGCAGTCTTCACCCTCCAACGACTCAACTACATCCAACACTTGCATGGTATTACTGGAATCTCATTGCGCATGAGCGTAAGAGACCCCTGTGGCTTCATGTATTTTAACACGATTTGGATTTGACGAATCGTACACGTCTGTGAATTTCGCTTCGCAGTCCAAAGCGATCTTATTGCTCTGTAGGAGCGTGTTCTGGAAATTCTTAAAACGTAACATCGCTCTATCTCTGCTTACTGTTTCCACAGCCTGGTATCCATGACGTTTACAGTGTCTCATGTGATGCTTTAACTTTAAATCAGTCCAAAATCTGGACAGGCATGTTGGACAGTAATAGCGTACCTCATGATTTTTACCCTCACATAAAACCCTACTCATATCTGTGATTGGATTAAAATGTCCTATTGAATCAGGTTCTGTGGGTGGCGTGTATAGAAGCTTAACCCAATGCTCTACTGACTCAATTGAAGGAGTCCTCACTGGAAATAATAAACATTTTTTTATTAGAACGCTGGCCCTCCTCAAATTCTGTTTCATACTGCAACACCGTGACACCAATCTTTAAATGTGCATTAGCCCACTCAAAAGTATCTATTCCTTTTAATATCACGGGAAATTGACCATTTAAACAATTAAAATCTACTTTAGGAAACTTTGACCCCTCCCTCCCATTAACTGCTAATTCGTCCAACTTTTTCTTAGTAGCAGAACTTCGCAGAGGTCTACAGGCGGCAATCAAAAATACATACTTGAAACACTGCTGTCTCGCATCGAAACAGATTCGTTGTATCCCCTACAACCCTCTAAATCAGAATGATATTTTAAGACAATAGCACTCTCCCCATGCCCACTTCTTAAAATAAAGTCCTTTTTAAATCTACAGATGTTAACGTTTAAACTCTCAATAAATAAAAACCACCGAGCCAGTACCCCCTCGTTATAATTATCCAGTTTAGTTTGAATGCTACTTACCCAATTTAAAAAAAAACCTCCTCATAATTTGATAAATGCGGGCGAATTGCTACCTTCTCTGTATGCAAGTATTTTGAATAGAGCTCGCTCACATTTTTATTAAATTTTTTTAGTGCTATTGATGCTTTTAAACTGTCCCTCCCTCCCCACACCCCCATATGTTGTTCAAGAAAGGCTCGAATCTTGTTAACATATAAATGAGTAATATCCAGGGGATGTGTTATTATATCTCCTGACACTAAAGAGTTAAAGGGGCACCGAATTTGGCACAGTAAACTTTTGTATGGTGCAAGGCAGAGTTAGAAAGGAAAAAATCGGGAAGTGTAAATGTTGATGGGGGTACTGTCTCACTACTACTAGTACTATCATCAACCTCAATGGTGGGGGGGTGGCATAGAATTGGCAAAAGAACCACCCCCAGTCTTTTCAATTGCATTAGTGAGCCCTGGTGTAAAATCACCTAATTCGCTGAGTATGGTTTCCAGGGTATTTGGGGATAGTTGATCAAGCCAGCCTGTATTGTCTTATGACGGAATTTCTTTATGAGGACCCGGTTTAGATGCACTTGTACTACTATCACCTAAATACTCATTCATAAATCTATTCGACCATTCTGGGTCCTCCACCATATCTATGTCACAAGTTAAGTCATCTAGAGTGGTCATGTCCCTAAAACCGTCATTTAGAAAGCCACTTTCCCACTCCATATTATCAACAACTAGAATATTGTCGTCTCTAAACTCCACTGGCGGTGTAACGATTGGCGCAGGTTCACTACAAATAAGTGCTTCTTGAGCTGATGGTGGCGCTAATTAATTGATCTTAACCTATAAAAAACAGGGATTATTTTCCATGTGAAATATCCAATTATTTTATAAAGTTAAAAGACTGTGCCAATGTTTTTTCACCCCGTAAAAACTTAATTTCCTCCTAGAATTATTTTGTCTAAATACTTGCCCACTTCAATCGTATAAAGTACCCAAAGAGACATCAGTGCATTGGCAAAATGAAGAAAGTCAAGACAAGGAAAACCTGGACTAAATAAATCTCTGGAAGAACAAGAAGTTTTGTCCCCCCACCTGAAGAATTAGATGAAACAAAGTTAAGGTGATATGTCTTTCATAATGACAAAAGACAAGCCGAGGCAAAATAAGAAGTTTTATTTTGTCTCCATCCATTCCTCTTTTTCTATAATACACCATGATCTAATACACGCAACTAGCTGATTTTAAATTATCAAGACTAAAAAGAAGAATCGAAGAATGCTATAACATTAAATTTAAAAAAGGAGTATCTACCCCCTAGGTTGTCGCTAATTTACCGCTCGTGAACTATTTTCCTGAAATTGTTACCTCGATCATAGAAGGAGATGATTTATAAATTATTATAATAGTTTCAGAATATCTACCTTCTTCTTGTCTCGTAATTGTAAAACTAGAGTTTTAACATAAATTTCTTTTAAAGAACGCGTGAATGATAAATATTATTTCGCATTAAATTCTAATGTGAAATATGTCTATGTGTACAAAAAATTTGCCGGGTTTTTACGCATAAACTTGTTACACCCAGAAGCGATCCGCATTTCATTATGCCGAAGAGGCATGTTGACCAGGTTTTACTATTATTTTTAACTTTGCCACATTGACGCCACCTATGACTAATCAATACTTGAATGATAGATAATACGCTAATTGTTTAAAGAAAAAAAGGAATTTGCAAAATTGTGAGTGTGTTATAAACCTAAAAAAAATATGAGGTTATTTGATAAATGAACTTACGTCAGGAATAGCAGGTGCGACATTCGAAGCTATCTGTCTATCAGAATGGCGTGCAAAGCGGATTACAGTTGGTCTTATCGAGTTCAAGGACCTGATCAGGCTAGTCTCAGTGTTTTCAGGGGCGTCATCCAACTTCGTTCACTTTTGGGCGGTGGTTTGATTGTCAACGTCCTAGAATAAAAATTTATTTCGGTTTCTCACTAGGTAACTTGCAGCCTTTTAGGCTTAAATCCCTATCATCCTAAAACACATAGAAACAAAAGAACGCCACTTCAACATATGATAATAGAAAAAAATAACACAATTTTGACTATTAGCTTTGTTTGATATTTATTCAGAATTTTAATAGGGGATAGTGTCCCCCCCCCCCCCCCAAAAAAAAAAAAACAAAACTCACTCCAACACATTAAAGATATTGTTTGTATTTAAAGGAGACGTTTTGTTCAATTTTAGTCTTAAAAATGAGATATTTCTGTAAAGTACTTAAGAAGCATTTTAAAGCCAAAAAGCCTATATCTTTATGGGTGCCATAAAACATGTTTTTAAATATGATACATAAAGAAATAAAAAAAAAATTTGACTATTAGTTTCGTTTGATATTTATTCAGAATTTTAATGGGGGTACCGTCCCCACCTCCCCAAAACCAAAACTCACTAAAATACATTAACGATATTGTTTGTATTTAAAGGAGACGTATTGTTCAATTTAGTCTTAAAAGTGAGATATTTCTGTAAAGTACTTAAGAAGCATTTTAAGCCAAAAACCCTATATATGTATGGGTGCCATAAAACATGTTTTTAAATATGATACATAAAGAAATAAAAAAAAAATGACTATTAGTTTCGTTTCATATTTATTCAGAATTTTAGTGGGGGTACCGTCCCCACCTCCCCAAAACCAAAACTCACTCGAATACATTAACGATATATGTTTGTATTTAAAGGAGACGTATTGTTCAATTTTAGTCTTAAAAGTGAGATATTTCTGTAAACTACTTAAGAAGCATTTTAAGCCAAAAAGCCTATATCTGTATGGGTGCCATAAAACATATTTTTAAATATGATACATAGAGAAATAAAACAAAATTTTGACTATTAGTTTCGTTTGGTATTTATTCAGAATTTTAATGGGGGTACCGTCCCCACCTCCCCAAAACCAAAACTCACTCCAATACATTAACGATATTGTTTGTATTTAAAGGACACGTATTGTTCAATTTTAGTCTTAAAAGTTAGATATTTCTGTAAAGTACTTAAGAAGCATTTTAAGCCAAAAAGCCTATATCTGTATGGGTGCCATAAAACATATTTTTAAAATATGATACATAAAGAAATAAGAAAAAAATTGACTATTAGTTTTCCTTTGATATTTATTCAGAATTTTAATGGGAGTACCGTCCCCACCTCCCCAAAACCAAAACTCACTCCAATACATTAACGATATTGTTTGTATTTAAAGGAGACGTATTGTTCAATTTTAGTCTTAAAAATGAGATATTTCTCTAAAGTACTTAAGATGCATTTTAAGCCAAATAGCCAATATATATAAGGGTGCCATAAAACATATTTTAAATACAATACATAAAGAATAAAAAAAAACAATTTTGACTATTAGCTTCGTTTGTTATTTATTCAGAATTTTAATGGGGGGTAGTGTCCCCACATCCTCAAAACCAAAACTCACTCCAATACATTAACCATATTGTTTTGTATTTAAAGGAGACGTATTGTCCAATTTTAGTCTTAAAAATGAGATATTTCTGTAAAGTACTTAAGAAGCATTTTAAGCCAAATAGGCTAGCCTATATCTCTATTGGTGCCATAAAACATTTTTTTAACACGATACATAAAGAAATGAAAAAAAACACAATTTTGACTCTTAGCTTCGTTTGATATTTATTCAGAATATTAATGGAGAGCGCTGTTCACCCCCTCTACAATAGCATAGAACCCAACATGGGATAAAAGAAAAAAATGTATGTTATTTTCCCAGTTACGAACGCATGAGATATTTTGCGAATTAGTTAAGAACGATTTTATTCAAAATTGCCTATGCCATCTGACACAAAGCAATTGAATTATGCATGTCAATGAAATAAAGTATAATAAAAAATAAAGGCTAGAAGCGCTAACCTATTTCTCATGAAGCATTTCAATACAGTTCTATTCTCGTGTTTACCAGGTACTAAATAAGTACCATAAGTCATATGACTAAGTTAAGGCACTATCTGATTAAGGTTTTTTTTACCCCACCCCCTCTTTTTTCCCATCCCCCTCCCTTTTCTTCAACATCCCTACTCTTTTTTTCCTACCCCTCTCCTTTTCTTCTCTAATAATAGCCCATCAGTTGCAACACACGCACATTCATGTCTCATAGTTTTTTAGCAATCGCTGACAATAATGACAATTTTTAACTTGGATTAATCCTGTAGTGTATTTAGAATGTAATGCGGATTGAGTGGTGTGAAGATAATTGCTATCTGTTAGTTAAAAGCGAATATGCTTTTCCGAACTAGCTAGGAAGCCTTTTAGCCAAATACCCTTATACCTGGACAGCTGCTATAAAACTCACGAATGATATGTAGTCCCCTGTCAATCATAAAGCCTGATGTTAGATAGTTAAAAGCCAACTATAATGAAAAACATTTCGAATAAAAAGAATAATATATATCTACTCACTCTAATCCTTTTGGAGTTCTCCATTGGAAAATGAAAAAATTTAAGTATAAAAGAGTTATATCAAGTTGTTTTCTTCAACTGATTCAGAAACAGTAGTTCCATCTTTATTTATAGTGGAAAAACGTGAGCATAAGCCCTCCAGGTGAAAACTAGTATTTTTTACAAAAAAAGCATCTTTGAATATATGATGAAGTCAAATTTTGACTATTGAACCCAGAAAAAAAACATGCTCTAGTGATAGATGAATAAACCTGGCAAAGTGTGTACCGTCTAAACCCGTCTGGTAACCCATGTATTCGTCAGTAGTAATAGGTGACTGCCGTGGTAAGGTGTGTAATCGTAAAAGTGCACACATATACATGCCTCAGGCTTGTGTAATTCCATGTGTATCTGAAACCAGCATATAGCTTACTACTATAGTTTTCTGTTCGGTTTAAGTTTTGATGTTGCTCCTTACTATCAGTTGAAAAAAAAGTTTTTTTTTATTTAATCTCTGATCGTTTTTTAAATAATGCTGGGAAATCCGGCGCCCCCTTTATATCAATGTCCCTTTCCCCATGAAAACTTCCTCCATGGAAAGATCCTCCCACGTAACCCCCGACCCCCCACCCCGAACTACTGGAAAAAATCCTCCCAGAAAACTTCTGTTTACTTCCCAATAACCAATACTATATGTAAACATTGGGCAAAGTTCATAACTTTCAGACGTTTCCCCCCCGGGAACTGCGGGGGATTCAGTCGTCCTCAAATACATAGCTATTGTATTTTTTGACAATGCTGAACAAAATGGCTATCTAAAAGTTTTGATCGGGTGACCTTGGGAAAAATGACCTTGGGAGGGGGGCTAGTTGCCCTCCATTTTCCTGGTCACTTAAAAAGGGCAATAGAAATATTAATTTCCGTTCGAACGAGCCCTCCCGCGATATTCTAGGACTACTGGGCCGATACGATCACCCCTGGAAAATAAAATAAATAAACACGCATCCGTGATCTTTCTTCTGGCTAAAAATACAGGATTCCACATTTTTGCAGACAGGGGCTTGAAACTTCCATAGTAAGGTTCCCTAATACGCTGAATCTGATGGTCTGATTTTCATTAAAGTTCTATGACTTTTTGAGGGTGTTTTCTCCTTATTTCGAAAATATGGCAAATTTTGTCAGGAGTGTAACTTTTGACGGGTAAGACTAATCTTTTATATTTGAAATCAGCATAAAAATTTAACTCTTTTGATGTATCCATTGGTACCAAAATTCCGTTTTTAAGAGTTTCGGTAACTATTGAGCCGGGTCGCTCCTTACTTGCAGTTCGTTACCACGAACTGCTTGATATAGAAGTATACAAAGTTTTTCTGAAGAGAATGTTTCTGGTATCTGGGGGGGGGGGAGTCGAGGGCTATGTTGGAGGATTTTTCCATGGAGATCCAAAATGAAATTGCATTGAACTTCACTTAAATGAATATTCTAGTAGGCTATTGTGATAGTAAAGTACTTGAATGTCACGTTGATGTCTCAATGTTGCATTAAAAATAAAGTCAAGTCACATCATTTTTCGCCAGAAACCTATCGCAAAAGGAAATTGTATTGAAATTTACTTAAACAGCATATGCTAGAAGGTGCTGCTGCAATAGTAACCCCCGACGTAAGACTAAGACTTTTTGAAATCAGCATAAAAATTTGATTCTTTTGATGTATCTATTGGTATCAAAATTTCTTTTTTAGAGTTTCGGTTACTATTGAGCCAGGTCGCTCCTTACTTACAGTTTGTTACCACGAATTATCTGATATATGTTGCTGCGCGAAATAGCATAGAACATTTTACTTAAATCTTTTGTATAAGAAAGGTGATACGGAATTATAAAGGCCATGGTTCGATGTCAAAATGAAACACTTCCTTTGTAGAATGATTAAAAAAAGAAGAAAATAGTCTGCGAACTAACAGACGGTCAGTTTTAATTCACATAGCGAAAAAACTTTAGCAGAAGAAAGAATGTTTTACATATAATGTTTCTGAATAATATATTTGATGGTAATCAGAAGAAAATAAGATTAATTAACATGAAATTAAAGCGTTAATGGGAGCTATGGATTAAATACTACTAGTACTACTACTATTAACGACTCACCACAGTACCAAGCCTCCTAAGGCCAACACAGAGACGCACGCTCCTCCTCCATCCCAATCTATTCAAAGCCCTTCTTTACACCCTCCCAGGAAGTTCCCATTTCCCTTAAATCTTTGTTTTGACATCCTCCCACCCCAACCGTGGACGACCTGCTTTCCTTTGAGCCCTAGACGGTTGCCCGGAAAGGACAATATTTGGCAATTTGTCATCCTTCATCCGAAGAACGTGCCCTAGCCATCTCACCCTTTCTCTCACTATAGCCCTAGATTGTGGAATTGAACAACATTTTCGTATAGTCTACCGTTTGAAAGCCCTGTCAAGTAACCTGCACACAAATAAGTATACACAAGGCATAGGTGCAGCTATGACTCATCAATTGGGAAATATTCCATTATTTCCATTATTATTTCCAAATATTCCATTATGCAAAATTTAAGATTCTAGATTTCTAGAAGATTGTTGAAGAAGCTGATTGTATGTACATTAAGAGTTTTGACGGTGGTTACCCAATATCTCCTGTTTTCTATTTTATGACTTGTCCTGTCATAAAACCTCTCATAACTAATTATATTCACGGGGTTGAAGTTTGATTTCTTTAGCTAAGACTAAAGAAATTTCTACTCGTTACCGAGTTTCTTGGACTTTGTGGCCCTGGACTCCATAATGGGCCAAGATTGGATTGGAGGACTTCCTCCTAAAATTAAGCTGTTGCATAAAAGCAACATTTCTTTAGAACTTTTAAAGCATCCCTCTTTTGGATAAATCCCCTAACCGTCTCAATATTAATATATTCGATTCCATCTTAACAGAGAAGTCATCAAAGTATTAATTCAGGAGTTGTGAAAAGATGGCGGGATGAACTTGCTGAAAATCCTGAAGTGCAGTCACATGCCATAATAGTAAGGTATCGTCTTGGCATGTCTATTACTGGAGGGGAATAGGCTAGGCCTAGTTAAAGATAGGAATACGATCTTGGCTAAACACAAGAGAGATTGTTAAGGACAGTTTGACAATGTTAAGGCTGAAGGATATGGTTCAAAAAGTAGTGAGAGGATTGCTGATGTTGCAGAAGTGAAGCTTCATTTACTCAGTAACGCTTCATAAGCTTTAGTAAATATTCAATCATTGACAAATAATAATAACAGAATCAGCAACAGAATCTCAAATATGGAAATGTGCCACCGCTACTGTAACATCAAGCCCACTACCACCATTTTATAACAGAGAAGACTGCACTGGCTCGGTTTTGTCCTGAGATGTCCGCGTCATCAAGCAAGTGCTTCTAGGTGCTCGTTTGCCAGATTGGTCCAGGTGACCTTGCGGTCAATTGAAGAATTGGTGGAAAGCTGCCAAAACCGACCTACACTCCATGGATGGATTTCGAAAGTTTGGCTGAGAGTGACAGAGCTGCTGAATCCGGCTTGCTGAAGGGCTGGCACAAGATCGTGACAAATGGGAGTCAACCAAACCGAGTGAGGTGTCCGCGTCTTGTCCCGTATCAAGTACAAGTAAGTAAATAATAAGGCCTGCAGGTCACGATAGGAAAGTAAACAATCTCTTCATGATGGCAAGGTGGATATTATTGAAAATCATTCCTGATAAATTTGAAGTACCTTGTGATTTTAGAAAAAACCTTGATTAGTCTGTTAAGTAAAAAGTATAGAAGCCGCATTGATCATTATATAGTATTTTTATAAATAGTAGCTGTATTATATATAATTGCTATAGCTATTATTCTACTATTTAGTGTAGCTACATATTTAATTAGAGTGTAGTAACTGTAGGACCATTAGAGTAATTTCAGTAAGGTTCAAATTGCTTAGCACAGTAACGTGTATTTATTAGATGATGTAGATTAGAGCTTTAATAGAAGAGCTACTGATTTTAGGAAATGGGAACAGTGCGTTGACCAGGTTTTCACACTTTATCTATCATTAAATTAATTTAATTAGTTAGTTATTATGAAACACGGGTACAAAAGAGTATAAAGGTACAGTAAAAGTCAAAAGAAAACACAAGAGAAAAATGAATAACAAACAAGAAAATCGGATAAGAGAATCATGAGTGGATAAACGTGGATAAGCCATACCTGAGACTTTTCTTTGCATTTTTTTTTTTAACTTTAAAATTTTATCAGAAACGCCTTAAATTACTCACGAGGAATATTTTTTTTTTTTTTGTCCAAATTGGAAGCATAACAATTTTAAGAATAAGAAAAAGACATCATACATAAAAGACCAACTTCAGCCGGTAGATGTCAGACGGTTCGACTTGGTTTTTGCGAGATTCCCGTAAATACCAATGGGAAAGTGTAAAGCGAAGACGAAGCTTGGAGCACGAAAACTAGTCGAATATGATTCAGGACCACTATCGTGTTTACCTGCACTCTGGATCAAGAACTGGCACTCTTAATCTGTGCCACAAAATTTTATTTTATAAATTTAGCCATGTTCTTCCACCTTCTTTGGCCTGTCTGAAAATTATGCCAGAAATGTGGTTTCTAGATCCAGTTTCCAAGACCTGTCTAGATTTACTTTCCGAAAAGACAGAAAGTGTTTTCAAGTCGTGGAAACCCGAATGGAAAGTTATTTCCCTTCTTCATCCAAGGAAACTAATGAAAAGTACTTTTGGATCTGCTTTCCAGGTCACAAAAACCGCCTTATAGTTTTGGTGCTATATTGAGTGAAACAAGAAATGAATTCGTTTTGGATTCGTTTAGCTCTATGAAAACCAAACACGCACTAATCTCATTTGTTAAAAAATCGTAAGACAAAACGCTTTATTGCATAGATGGACAGATGGATTTACTCAAAAATTAATTTAATAATAAATTTTAATAATAAAGCAAATGCGCCAACATATATCCAGGCATTATGGGCAAGGAGTGCAAGGAGAAACAAAAGAAGAAGAAGGAGAAAAAAAGCAACACCCGCTTACTAAAAAAAAAGCAAATGGCAAAGAATCAGTCATTACCCGTGGACATTACCCGTGATTTCCCGTTGAAAACCACACCAGAGCAAAGAATCATTTACAATAAACAGTTCAAACACAAATTTCAAACTTGGCGCAGAGACATCTACCACATAGGGGGTATAAGAAAAATAATTAAAACAATTATTCAAGCATAAACACTTGTTTTACAATTTTTATGAAGGCCACAAACGAGTGACAATATTTAGCTGAATCATTGAAGTAAAGTATTATCAGTCTGGTTGAGTAAATAGAATTATATTGTTGCCAGAATTACAAAAATGACATGTAAAATTATTAGAAACTGGAAAGTTATAAGCCCACGGAAACATTAGCGTGTAGTTGACAAAAAACGAAAGACACAAAGGAAACAATATAAAGTGAATTCAAATCAAGCAACGGCTAATTAAGAGAACCATTTTTATCAGCCCTTTAGAGAGCCAGTTTCAGAAAGGAAGGAAAAGTAGACGTCTATATAACAGAGTAAAAAGAGACGTAACACTGAATTAAACAATTAAAAAAGTTAAAACTGGCCGAGGAAAAATGTCCTTTACTTTCCTAGGTATTCCAAGATTCCTTGATATCTTCATTTTAATTAGGCTAATAAGGCCTGAAGGAGAAGTTTTCTTTAAGAAGAATACTGGGCATGCCGATCGTTAGGTCTTCTTAGAGTACACCTTGAAAGGTACTTTTCAAATAGTAGACGTCAAGTCTAAGAAATTCAAGAAAAAATAGGTAAGCTCTACTTTGGAATATTTAGGGCCAAGTAACTAGCGCTGTACCATAGAATAGCCCTCTCAAACAAAACATCTAATTTGATTTGGATCTCAGGCTCCGTTCCAGCAGTAGCTCTGGTAGTGTCGTTAGGGAAACCGATTGGATTATCATTATGTATGATTTTGATGCAGGTTTACGGGCATGGAAAGATTTGTGGTGACAAAGACGACAGCAAACTGTTTGATTTTCGTTTACAATCACAACAAAAAGATCATTGACATTAATGAAGAAGAGAAATGGCCCTAGAACGTAGCTATGTGGGACACAAAGCTCAACTTAAGACGGTGAGTGGAAAATATAATCCAGACAAACAGGAGTCAAACCTAGAGCTAATCCCCCCTCTTATACCGTAATGATATAATTTAGAGAGAAATTTGGTGGGTCTGCAAATTCGAAGCTTATCAGGCGTCTAGAGCCTGTTTACATTTGAAGATATTAGCAGACCTTTTTATTCCTTAGTTTGATGGATTATGAACAAGCATTTTAATCAGCTGATAAAAGCTTATTGAAGGACCTACCCTTGGCTGGTGTACTAGATGAGTATGAAGTGGTTAGTGAAAGTAATATTTTTTACGGTTGATGTTGAAAGTAAGGTTAATAGTTAGGTTGGTGTTGAGTTAAGCAAGGTTATAATCATCTTGATTTATTTGGATTCTGTGGCCAGAGTTCTGCTAAAGAGAACAACGAAGCTCCCGGAGAGCATATAATTAAATAAGGATTAAAAATATCTTAGGTTAATATTAAGGAGATGACCTTAATATTCTAGGTAAGATTGTCGGTGAAAAAAGAGATTTGTTTTTGCTTTGCGGAGTCACGGTGTGACAGTAAGTTTAAAATTACTGTCAAAAGACTAGACTGCTCAAATTAGGAATATATGAGAATGAAAAAGTGGTATTGGCCACTGAGAAACACAACTAAGTGGGTAGCTTCATTTACTAACTCTAAATAAGATAATCTCACACTTTCTATATACTCCTCCAACTGTACTCATTTTTATTTGGAAAGTTCTAAAAAGCAATTATCATAAAATTACTAGTAAGGAGGGTAGGTGTAGTGGAGATACAAAAATAGACGAGTCAAGGAAAAGGGTGTATTTAGCTTTTGAGATAAGTTTAGTTTATTAATAAAAATAGAGCTTAAGAAAATGCACACATAAACATAATAGATGAAAAATAAAGTCATTCAACCAAATCTTCTAGCCTGCCTATGAGCTTGCAAAGGCAAGCTCGTGAAGTTGGGAAAGACATGCGTGAAACCATCGTGAAATAATTTCTAAATCATGAAGTTAGAAGAAGTTGGCAAGTCAAGAAGAATACGAAGAAATTATTCAAATAGAGATTAACTTGCTAAAAACCACGGTAAAGATAGTCATTAGTGCGCCTAGTAAGGGGGTAATGTGACACAGAAAACTCATCATCACCATCAGATATCTTCAAAAGTAAGTTGAAAGCTAAGTTTTGATGATAACCGGAAAGTTTCCCCCCTCCTCCTGGCTGAATATTCTCTGTTTCCCCTGCTTTCTCTTTGTAAAGGCCCATAGTTACGTCCACGAGGTGTTGATTATGGTCGTAAAGCGAGGATGCTTTAAGTATTAACGAAGATATACTAGATGATAGGAATTGTCTAAGATAGTTGTTGAAACAAAACCTTTTTTTCTATATATAAAGTCAGAGACCGTCCCGTTGGCTGACTATTCTCCACTTTCTTCTTTTTCCTTTTATTGATCCAGTTAGGTCCATGAGAGTTGTTAATTATGCTTATGAGTGCGGCCACTTCAAAAATTAACGAAGATATGCTATATCTTTTCCAGAGGAGCTATCTAGGATAGTTTTAAAGAAGTTTCCTGATTATGTACAAAATAGGAAGTTCTAAGAAAAGCATAGTTGGATCCCCTTGTTCAGGTCTTAAATGAAAGAAATAATGGCAGACTGACCATATTGAGGCATCTCATGGTACCTCATTGTGCCATCTGGCACCTTGAATATAGTGCCTGATTCTTTAGAGTTTTGGATCCTTTCTAAGCTTACAAAATATCCCATTATTCAGAATCGAATATGTTATGTATATTTCACACACACTCGAGTTGCACTAATTGTTGTTAGAAATCACAATGTAAAGACAAGGTGAAAATGAGACACCCTACACATTTTTTGGTTTACCTTATTAACAGCCACCACGTTTTTTCGGCAGTAATTTCAAAAGATGCTATCTGCCAGTCTTTCCCAAATTTTAAAAATCAAAGTACAATCAATTATATTTAAATTTTAAGCTTATTCTGAAGCTTATTCTGCTTATTCTGAATCTTCACTGCATCCACCACCTTTACTGATACTACTAACTGGGTACGTTAAGCTATCCACTTCATCGATCTTCTCGTTACCTTACGTTCTCTCTTCAGTTTCGCTTATTGCCAGTCTAAGTGACTTTGTCTTCTTAACATTAATTTTCATGTTTATTCTTATGCTCTAAGCTCTCAAAGCATCCAAAAACT
Organism: Artemia sinica; assembly: GCA_027921565.1. Lineage (NCBI taxonomy): Eukaryota > Metazoa > Arthropoda > Branchiopoda > Anostraca > Artemiidae > Artemia > Artemia sinica. Next base: position 61,728,040 of record CM051259.1, read on the forward strand.
CATTCATTTTCATCATATCGTCATAAAATCAAATCATAATCAAATCATAATTCATCAAATCAAATCATCAGCATAATCTAAGTCTAGGAGAGTATTACTTTCCCATTTGATTTCGTGTACTCAGTAGTGGCGGAGGGGGTATTGATTCCGTGAGCCCAATAGCATATTAACATGGGATTTCCGTGAGCCCATTAGGCGTGTACAAGTGGAGCTCCTAGTCCCTCATATCTGGGCAATGTAGTAAGCTGGCAAGATTCCCGGAATTCCAGATGACGGAATATTTTTATATGATTATTCGGAGTGTGGTTGGGATAATACACAAGTAGTAATAAATGGAGTCCCTCGCACATGTGCAATGCGGTTCTAGGTGTTCTATTAAAAGGAACATAACTGTCGACACACCCTTGCGCTTTAAATAGGTCTATAGGAGAATAGCATAGGATTTCCGTGAGCCCATTAGGCGTGTACAAGTGGAGCTCCAAGTCCCTTGCACCTGTGCAATGCAGTCAGCTGGCAAGATTCCCAGGATTCCAGATGACGCAATATTTTTTATTTGATTAATTGGAGTATGGTCAGGATAATACACAAGTAGGAATAAATGGAGTCCCTCATGCCTGTGCAATGCGGTTTTAGGTGTTGTATTAAAGGGAACACAACTTTCAACAAACCCTCGCATCTTAAATAGGTCCATAGGAAAATAGCATAGGATGTCCATTACACAGATAGGAAAATAGCATAGGATTCTTGTGACATCCATAGGAAAAATAGCATAGGATTCCTGTAACAGCCAAGGATTCCGTGACAGCCCTCCGAAGATTCTAGTGACATGCCCCCTGACATCACGACAGCCCTGGCAAACTTCCAATGACGCTCCCAGGTGTTCCAATATTTCCCCTAGCAACCGCCATTCTTCACGACGCATAGTCATTTTTTGTTTTACAGTCTATTCTTTTCTGGAAGACATCCAGGATTCCCGCGACCAGGTGTAACATGGATGACACAATTTTTTGTGACAAGCTTGACTTCAGGAACCCATGGGGTATCCTTGATTGTAACCGAGCACGGCACACACGTGGGTGTTGCGTAATGACGGCGCACATTTTACGTAATGACAGTGCACATATCACTGTCATATAATACCTTTCTGACATTTTATTTTTCGCCCAAAACGTAAAACGCATTTTTTCTTTCTTTTTACTTAATGACGGCGCACACTTCATGTAAAGTCAGCATACGTTGCGTAATGATGTTGCACTTTTTATGTAATGACAGCGCACACATCACTGTCACATAATGCTTCTTTTGCATTTTATTTTTCACCGAAACGTTCAAGTCATTTTTCTTATTCTTATTCTTTCTTGTTTTTTTTTTAGTTTTTTGTCCTCGCTGGGACTCGAAAGGTAAATTCCCTTCCGATGGGACAGTGCCTCGAGCATCAGAACGAACAAGCTATTTCAAAAATTCTCTATCGAGAACTACATCATAGGCAGCGCAATAGCGCTGCCTAAGTAAAGAACGGTATTGGCACAATGTATTAATTTTTTTTCCAGACCAGGGCACTTCGTATCGAAGAGTTTTCGTAGAAACTTCGAATAGGGCTCATTCGATTGGAAATCGGAATGGCTAGCGCCCTTTTAAATAGTCAAAAGTGATTGAAAGGCAACTAACAACCCTTCCACGCCCACCATTTCCCCAAACACATCCAATCAATATTTTGAGATAGCCATTTTGTTCAACGTTGTGGATTTCCAGATAGAAATTATGTTTTTGAGGAGGAAACTCCCCCACAGCCCTCTGGGCAAGGGTTATAAGTTATGCCCTGGGGGCATATAAGGTTTTTATAGAAATCTTTTTTGTAGAAACTTTAAAAAAGGCTCATTCGATTGGAAATTGAAAGGGCGAGTGCCCTTTTTAATAATCGAAAGTGATTGAAGGGCAACTAACCCCCCTATCAAGCCCACTTTTTCCCAAATACTTCCAATCAAAATTTTGATATAGCCATTTTGTTCAACGTAGTTGAAAGTTCTGGATTTTAGGTCTTTGAGGATGATAACCCCCTCAGGGCCCTCAGGGCAAGGGTTATCAGTTATGCCCTGGTGACATATAAGGTTTTTATTGAAAGATTCTTCGTAGAAACTTAAAAGGGTGCATTTGATTGGAAATTCAAAGGGATAGTGCTTTTTTTAACAGTCGAAAGTGATCGGAGGGCAACTAACCCCTTTTTCACGCCCCACCTTTTCCCCAAACACATTAAATCAAAATTTTTAGATAGCCATTTGTTCAACGTAGTTGAAAGTATTGTAAATTAGGTCTTTAAGGGTGACACCCCTCCCCAGAGCTCTCAGAGTTTGGGTTGTGTAAGTTATGCCCTGGGGCATATAAGGTTCTTATAGAAAGCGTTGTCGTAGAAACTTCAAAAAGGACTTATTAGATTGGAAATTGAAATGGTTAGTGCCCTTTTAATATTCTAAAGTAATTGGGGGGCGACTAACCCCTCTCTCACGCCCAACATTTTCCCAAACACATACAATCAAAATTTTTAGATATCCATTTTGTTCAACGTAGTTGAAAGTTCTGGAAATTAGGCCTTTGAGGATGATAACCCCACAGAGCCCTCAGGGCAAGGGTTATCAGTTATGCCCTGGTGACATATAAGGTTTTTATTAAAAGCTTCGTCGTAGAAACTTGAAATGGTGCATTCGATTGGAAATTCAAAGGGATAGTACCCTTTTTAATAGTCGAAAGTGATCGGAGGGCAACTAACCCCCTTTCACGCCCACCTTTTCCTCAAACACATCCAATAAAAATTTTTAGATAGCCATTTTATTCAACGTAGTTGAAAGTTTGGGAAATTAGGTTTTTAAGGGCGACACCCCCCCCCCCCCTCCCTCACAGCCCTCAGGGCTAGGGTTGTAAGTTATGCCCTGGGGGCATATAAGGTTCTTATGGAAAGCGTTGTCGTAGAAACTTCAAAAAGGACTTATTAGATTGGAAATTGAAATGGCTAGTGCCCTTTTTAGTAGTCTAAAGTAATTGGAGGGCGACTAACCCCTCTCTCACGCCAACCATTTCCCCAGACACATACAATCAAAATTTTTAGATAGGCATTTTGTTCAACGTAGTTGAAAGTTTTAACGTAAAAGTTTCAAAAAGGGCTCATTCGATTGGAAATTGAGAGGAATAGTGCCTTTTTTATTAGTCGAGAGTGATCAGACGGCAAATGTTCCCCTCCATGACTATCATTTCCACAAACAATTCCAATCAAAATTTTTAGGTAGCCATTTTGTTAAGCCTATCAGAAAGGTCTGGAAATTGTGTCTTTAAGAATAACAGATCCCCCCCCCCCAGCCCTGAGGGCAAGGCTTGTAAGCTATGCCCTGGGCACATATAGGGTTTTTATTGAAAGTGCGGTCATATAAACTTCGAAGGGCGCTCATAGGACTAGTAATCAGACGCTCTAGTGCTCTTTTTAAGACTCAAAGTGATCAGAGGGCAGCTACCCTCTCCCCTCTGCGCACACGTCGTATTGTCCCGAAATGTGTCTAATAGAAGTTTTGAGATAGCCATTCCATTCAAAATAGTCTAAATATCATATAACAAGGCTTTTGGGGTTGAAACAAACCCCAGGGATTAGGGGCAAGGGTTGTTAGTTATGCCCAGGGGGTATTTAAGTTTTTTTTGGAAGGGATGGTTGTTTAACTTCAAAAGAGGCTCAGTCTTTCTCCCTGAAAAAGACTATGTCAATATAAAACGAACAGGAATTAATCAAAAAACTTTTTGCACAAAATAAGTTTTTTTTTTTTAAAGTAAAGAAATCAATTAAACCAAAAATGAACAAAAATAGAATCAAACAGAGCATACAACTACCACAAATCAGTATCAATAAATAAATGAAACTAAAAAAAAAAAACAGAAATTAAATTAAGTCAAACTCAAAACGAGCAGAAATTAATCTGAGTAGGGTTCCAAAACCTATGCTTTCTAAAGGCCAAAATATAATTTGTATTTTACTGAAAAATTCTTTTAAATATTTTCACTTTTATTACTTTAAGAAATAAAAAATTAATTAAGATTTTAAGGAATAAATATCAGCATATGTATATTAAACTGACGATGCATATTTTTTTCAGTAAATTTATTTGAATTTTTTCAGTAAAGTACAAATTTGTTCAACGTAGTTGATTTCCAGATAGAAATTATGTTTTTGAGGTAGGACACTCCCCCACAGCCCTCTGGGCAACGATTGTAAATTATACCCTGGGGGCATAAAAGGTTTTTATAGAAATCTTTGTCGTAGAAACTTCAAAAAGGGCTCATTCGATTGGAAACTCAAAGGGCTAGCCCCCTTTTTTATAGTCGAAAGTGATCGGAGGGCAACTAAACCCCCCTTTACGCCCAACTTTTCGCCAAACACATCCAAGCAAAATTTTTAGGTAGCCATTTTGTTCAACGTAGTTGAAAATCTTGGAAATTAGGTCTTTAAGGATGACAACCCCCCAAAGCCCTCAGGGCAAGGGTTGTAAGTTATGCCCTTGGGACATATAAGGTTTTTATAGAAAGCTTTGTCGTAGAAGCTTCAAAAAGGACTTATTAAATTGGAAATTGAAATGGGTAATGTCCTTTTTAATAGTCGAAAGTAATTGGAGGGTGACTAACTCCCCTCTCATGCCAACCATTTCCCCAAACACATACAATCAACATTTTTAGATAGCCACTTTGTTCAACGTAGTTGAATGATTTTGAAATTAGGTCCTTAAGGGTAACAACCCCCCCCCCCAAAGCCCTCAGGGTAAGGGTTGTGAGTTATGTCCTGGGGGCATATAAGATTTTTATAGAAAGCGTTGTCGTATAAACTTCAAAAAGGGCTTATTAAATTGGAAATTGAAATGGCTAATACCCATTTTAATAGTCGAAAGTAATTGAAGGGCGGCTAGCACTTCTCTCACGCCCACCTTTTCCTAAAACACATACAATCAAAATTTTGAGAAAGCCATTTTTTCAACATAGTTGAATGTTCTGGAAATTAGGTCTTTGAGGATGACAGCCCCCCAAACCGCTCAGGGCAAGGGTTCTAAGTTATGCCCTGGGGGAAAGTATGGTTTTTTATAGAAAGTGATTTCGTAGAAACTTCAAAAAGCCTCATTCAATTGGAAATTCAAAGGGCTAGTGGGGTTTTTAATAGTCAAAAGTGAGTGGAGGGCACTAGCCCCCCTTTCTCACGCCCACCATTTTCCGAAACACATCCAATCAAAATTTTGAGATAGACATTTTGTTCAACATAGTTGAAAGGTCTGGAAATTATGTCTTTGAGTATGAATCTCCCCTTACAGCCCTCAGGGCAAAGGTTGTAAGTTATACCCTGGGGACATATAAGGTTTTTATAGACATTATTGTCGTAAAACTTCAAAAAGGATTCATTGGAAATTGAAAGGGCTAGTATCCTTTTAATAGTTGAAAGTAATTGAGGGCAACTAATCCCCCTCTCAGGCCCACCATGATTGGCCTCCCGCTATCTAAATCTGGGGAAATGCCAAGCACTTACAATTAAAATTTTGAGATATTCATTTTGTTCAACGTAGTTAAAAGTTTTGGATATTAGGTCTTTGACGATGATAAACCCCTGAGAGCCCGAAGAGCAAAGGTTGTAAGTTATGCCCTGGGGGTATATAATATTTTTATAGAAAGTGTTGTCGTAGACACTTCAAAAAAGCTCATTTGATTGAAAATTGAAAGGGCTAGTGCCCTTTTTACTAGTCGGAAGTGATTGAAGAGCAGCTAACTTCCCTCTCACGCCCACCATTTCCCCAAACACATCCAATTAAAGTTTTGAGATAGGCATTTTCTTCAACGTAGTTGGAAGTTCTGGAAATTATGATTTTGAGTATGACAACCTCCCAAACCCCTCAGGGCAAGGGTTGTAAGTTATGCCCTGAGGTATATAAGGTTTTTATAGAAAGCTTCTTCGTAGAGACTTCAAAAAGGGCTCATTCACTTGGAAATTGAAAGGGCTAGTGCCCTTTTTAATAGTCGAAAGTGATAGGAGGGACCAACCCTCCTCTTACGCCCACTATTTCCCCAAACACATCCAATCAAAATTTTTACAGCCTTTTTTTCAATTTTAGTAGAAAGTTCTGGATATTACATCTTTGAGGATAATAGCCCCCCCCACCCCTCAGGGAAAGGGTTGTGAGTTATGCCCTGGGGGCATTTATTGGTTTTTATAGAGACGTTGTGATAGAAACTTTGAACACTTCGATGTTCGAAAGGCTAATGCCCTTTTTAATAGTCAAAAGTGATTGAAGGAGAACTAACACCCCGCCCTAACACACCATTTCCCCAAAAACATCAGATAAAAATTTTGAGATAGCTATTTTGTTCAACGTAGTTGAAAAGTCCTGAAATTATGTCTTCGAGGATGACACTCCCCCCACAGCCCTCAGCACAAGGGTTGTAAGTTATGCCCTGGGGGCATGTAAGGTTTTGGTAGAAAGTGTCGTAGAAACTTCAGAAAGGGCTCATTCGATTGGAAATTAAAAGGGCTAGTGCCCTATTTAATATGAGAAAGTGATTGGAGGGTAACGAACGTCCCTCTCACGCCCATCATTTCCCCAAACACATCCGATCAAAATTTTGAGATAGAAATTTTGTTCAGCGTAGTTGAGAGTTCTGGAAATTAGGTCTTTGCCAGCGTAGTTGTAGAAACTTCAAAAAGGACTCATTAAATTGGGAATTGAGAGGGCTATTGCACTTATTAATAGTCAAAAGCGACCGGAGGGTGAAAGCTCCCCCCCCCATGCCCATAATTTCCCAAACACTTCCGATCAACATTTTGATATAGCCATTTTGTTGATCGTAGTTGAAGGGGCCGGAAATTATATGTTTGAGTATGACAAACCCCACAGCCCTCAGGGCTAAGATTGTAAGTTATGCCCTGGGGCATGTAATGTCTTATAGAAAGTGTTGTCGTAAAAACTTCAAAAACGGCTCTTTCGATTGTAAATTGAGAGGGCTATGGCCCTTTTTAATAGTCGAAAGTAATCGGAGGGAGAATCGCCCCCCACCCCCACGCCCATTATTTTCCCAACCTTTTCCAATCAACATTTTGATGTGGCCATTTTGTTCAACGTAGTTGAAAGGTTTCGAAATTATGTATTTGAGGATGACAATCCTCCCCCCATAGCCCTCAGAACAAGGGTCGTAAGTTGTTCCCTTGGGGCATATAACGTATTTGTAGAAACTTTTGTTATAAAAGCATCAAAAAGGGCTCATTCGATTGGAAATTGAGAGGACTAGTACCTTTTTTATTAGTCGAGAGTGATCAGAGGGCAAATGTTCCCTTCCGCACCTACCATTTCCGGCATATATAAGGTTTTTATAGAAAGTGTGGTCATATAAACTTTTAAGGGGGCTCATTGGACTGGCAATCAGACGCTCTAGTGCTCTTTTTAAGAGTCAAAGTAATCACAGGGCAGCTATCCTCTCCCCTCTACTCACGCGTCGTGTTGTCCCGAAATGCGTCTAATAGAAATTTTGAGATAGCCATTCTATTCAAAATAGTCTTACTATCATATAACAAGGCTTTAGGGGTTAAAACAAACTCCAGAGATTAGGGGCACGGTTGTTAGTTATGCCCAGGGGGCATTTAAGATTGTATGGATGGGTTTTTAACTTCAAAAGTTGCTCAGTCTTTCTCCCTGAAAAAGACTATGTCAATATAAAATGAACAGAAATTAATCAAAAAAAGCTTTTTGCACAAAATAAGTTTTCTTAAAAAAAAGTAAAGAACTCCATTAAATCAAAAATGAACAAAAATTGAATCAAATACTCTACCAAGGATACAACTACCGCAAATCAGTATCAATAAATAAATTAAACTAAAAAAAAACAGAAATTAAAGTAAGTCAAACTCAAAACGAGCAGAAATTAATCTGAGTAGGGTTCCAAAACCTATGCTTTCTAAAAACCAGAATATAATTTGTATCTTACTGAAACATTCTTTTAAATGTTTTCACTTTTATAACTTTCAGAAATCAAAAATTAATTAAGACTTTCATTAATAAAGATCAGCATCTGTATATTAAACCGACGATGCACATTTTCTTCAGTAAATTCATTTGAATTTTTTTCAGTAAAGTACAAATTATATTCTGGCTTTTAGAAAGCATAGGGTTTATAACCCTACTCAGATTAATTTCTGCTCGTTTTGAGTTTGACTTATTTTAATTTCTTTCTTTTTTTGAGGGGGGGGGGGTTCATTTATTTATTGATACTGATTTGCGGTAGTTGTATCCTTGGTAGATTATTTGATTCAATTTTTGTTCATTTTTGGTTTAATGGAGTTCTTTACTTGTTTTTGAAAAACTTATTTTGTGCAAAAAGTTTTCTTGATTAATTCTAAAAATAGTCTATTACAAGCAAGAAGATTTCCCATTTTCCAGGCATGCTAGAACTGCGTTTTTACTGCCAAATTTGGCACGCAGTCGGAAAACATCAATTTCTAGAAATAATTGCTAAAAATGTATTTTTAGCGATAAGAGACAGAAGGGGTGCTTAAACCTTGGTCCTGCTAAACAACGTATCTAAAGGATTAAAATTATAGAAATAAATGTTTTATTATTTCAAAAAAAATTACAACAATATTAAAACTCAGAAAGAAACAGTTAAAAAAAACACGACAAACAAAAAATAAAACGTGAAAATGCTTATAAAGGATAAAGTATAAGAAAAACGAACCATGCGATAAAGAAAAACACATCCTAGCATGGAATACCTTGGATAAGGCTGATATTAGATGCAAATTTAGGTGATATTTAGGGCTTTTAACGAAAATACAGTGATTTTGTGGTAAGACTATGTATGTTTCTCACCAGTGAGACAATATGTGGCTAGTCTACCCTAGTAAGCAATTCAAGAGGGGGGTTGTTTTTCTTAGAGATAAAGTTTAATTTACGCTTTAGTTCACGTTTTACAAAGCTCCAATAAGAAAAATAAAGGATTTTTGCTAATAGAAACATCACGGATGCGTGTGTGCTGTGGGAAGGTTTTTTTTGCTAAAATAAATGACTTAGTTAGCCGTTTATTTTGTAGGACTACCTGCACCTTTTAAAACGAATGTGCTATCATACGGCATTACTGCCTCTGAAACTCGATGCTCAATATGCGTATAGATTTTTGATAATTCTAAATCAATTAAGTATCTCAGAATTTTCACACAATAGGTTTTTGGTCTTCTTTTAGCTAGAATTCTCGTTTTGCACACCACAAAATGGCTGAAAATGCCGCATTGCTGTGGGACAATCTTTTTGGCTAAAATAAATGTCTATGTTAGCCGTTTATTTTATAGGGTTACCTGCACATTTAGAAAACGAATGTGCAACCGCACAGCATTACTGCCTCTGAAAGTCGATGCTCAATATGCGTATAGATTTTTGATAATTCTAAATAAATTAAGTATCTCAGAATATTCACACAATAGGTTTTTGGTCTTCTTTTAGCTAGAATTCTCGTTTTGCACCACAAAATGGCTGAAAACGCCGCATTGCTGTGGGACAATCTTTTTGGCTAAAATAAATGTCTATGTTAGCCTTTTATTTTATAGGGTTACCTGCACATTTAGAAAACGAATGTGCAACCGCACAGCATTACTGCCTCTGAAACTCGATGCTCAATATGCGTATAGATTTTTGATAATTCTAAATCAATTAAGTATCTCAGAATTTTCACACAATAGGTTTTTTTGGTCTTCTTTTAGCTAGAATTCTCGTTTTGCACCACAAAACGGCTGAAAACGCCGCATTGCTGTGGGAAAATCTTTTTGGCTAAAATAAATTTCTATGTTAGCCTTTTATTTTATAGGGTTACCTGCACATTTAGAAAACGAATGTGCAACCGCACAGCATTACTGCCTCTGAAACTCGATGCTCAATATGCGTATAGAATTTCGATAATTCTAAATCAATTAACTATCTCAGAATTTTCACGCAATAAACCTCAATCTCGGATGGTCTTCATGTCATTTTTATTATTATTAAACAATAACAATCAAATAAACGAATTATTCAAAGAAAAGGAAAATATTTAACTGAAACCTACTGAAACTTCGATCTCGGAAGCTTTTATGTTACTTTTTTTTATTATTAAATAATATTAATCAAATAAACAAGAGTATTAAAAGAAAAGAAAACATTTAAATGAAATCTACAGAAACCTCGGATCTCAGGCAGAATGGAAGCAGGAAGGCAGAATATAATTTTTACTTTACTGAAAAAAATTCAAAGGAATTTACTGAAAAAATGTGGATTGTCAGTTTAATAACATAATGCTGATATTTATTCCTTAAAATCTTAATTAATTTTTGATTTCTTAAAGTTATAAAAGTGAAAACATTTAAGAGAATTTTTTTCTGTAAAGTACAAAATATATTCTGGCTTTTAGTAAGCATAGGGTTTACAACCCTACTCAGATTAATTTCTGCTCGTTTTGAGTTTGACTTATTTTAATTTCTGTTTCTTTTGGTTTCATTTATTTATTAATACTGATTTGTGGTAGTTGTATGCTTGGTAGATTTATTTGATTCTATTTTTGTTCATTTTTGGTTGAATGGAGTTCTTAACTTTTTTTTGAAAAACTTATTTTGTGCAAAAAGTTTTTGATTAATTTCTGTTCGTTTTATGTTGACATTGTCTGTTTCATGGAGAAAGACTGAGCCTCTTCTGAAGTTAAACATAACTTACAACCCTTTTTCCTAATTTCTAGGGTATGATATTTTTTTTGAACCCCAAAAGACACATTGTTGACGTGTGTTTAGGGGGCGATTGATCCTATTTCTGGTTTGTTTCAACCCCCAAAAGCCTTGTTGTATGATATTTTGACTATTTTTTTTTGAACAAATGACGATCTCAAAATTTTTATTAGACACATTTCGGGACAATATGACGTGTGTTTAGGGGGAGAGGGTAGCTGCCCTCTGATCACTTTGACTCTTAAAAAGGGCACTAGAGTGTCTGATTACCAATCCAATAAGCTCCCTTTGAAGTTTATATGACCACACTTTCTATGAAAGCCCTATATATCCCCAGGGTAAAACTTACAACCCTTGCCCTGAGAGCTTGGGGGATTTTTTATCCTCAAAGAAATGATTTCCAGACCTTTCTGATAGGCTTAACAAAATGGCTATGTCGAAATTTTAATTGGAAGTATTTGAGAAAATGATAGGCGTGGAGGGAGATATTTGCCCTCTGATCAGTTTCGACTAATAAAAAAGGCACTAGTCCTCTCAATTTCCAATCAAATGAGCCCTTTTTGAAGCTTCTGTGACAAAAATTTCTATAAAAACGTTAAATACCCAAAGGCATAACTTACGAGTCTTGTACTTAGGGCTATGGGGGGAGGGGGAGGGTTGTCATCCTCAAAGACATAATTTCCAGACATTTCACCTACCTTCAACAAAATGGCCATATCAAAATATTGATCGGAATGTTTGTGGAAATGATGGGCGTGGGAGGGGGGTTTTCCTTCCTTCTGATTACTTTCGACTACTAAAAAGGGCAACAACCCTCTCAATGTCCAATCGAAAAAGCCCTTTTTTAAGTTTTTACGACAATACTTTCTATATGACATTATATGCCCCCAGGGCATAACTTACAACCTTAGGCCTGAGGGCCGTGGGGGGTTGTCATACTCAAAAATATAATTTCCGGACCCTTCAACTACGTTCAACCAAATTGCTATATCAAAGTGTTGATCAGAATTGTTTGGGCAAATGATGGGTATGGAGGTGGCATTCACCTTCCGATCGCTTTTGACTATCAAAAAAGGCACTAACCCTCTCAATTTACAATTGAATGAGCCCTTTATCATGAGCTCCTTATCAAAGGCAGGGCGATTGCGCTGCCTATGATACTAACAATGTTTTACTTAATACTATAAAATTTCTCTTGAAAGTAACAGCTTTTTATTAATAGTAAGAAAGTTTTTCTAATAACAGTAAGTTTACCGTCAAAGATAAGATATTTCTCTTAGAAGTAACAATTTTATGTTTATTCTAACAAGTTTTCTGCTAGAAGTACCAAGTTTTTTCTAAACACTAACAAATTTTCTCTTGGAAGTAACAGCTTTTTTTTAATACTAACAAACTTCCAAATTTCTCTTGGAAGTAACATGTTTTTTTTCTTAATAGTAAAAAATTTTTTCTAATAGCAGCAAGTTTTCCGTCAAAGATAACAAATTTCCCTTAGAAGTAACAATTTTTTGCTTACACTAACAAGTTTTCTGTTAGAACTAGCAAGTTTTATCTTAACACTAATAAATTTCTCTTAGAAGCAACGATTTTCTGCTTACGCAAACAAGTTTTCAGTTAGAACTAGCAAGTTTTTCTTAACACTAAAAAATTTTCTCTTCGAAGTAACAACTTTTACCTTAATTCTAATAAAGGTTTACTTAATACTATCAAATTTGTCTGGGAAGTAATAGGTTTTTCTTATTTTCTGCTCAGGCTAATTTCTTTTGGAAGTGATAGGTTTTTCTAAATAGTAAGAAAGTTTTTTGAATAACAGCAAGTTTTTCTGTCAGAGATAAGATATTTCTCTTAGAAGTCACAATTCTTTGTTTATGCTAACATGTTTTCTGCTAGAATTAGCAAGTTTTTCTTGACACTAGCAAATTTTCTCTTCGAGGTAACAGTTTTTTTCCTTAACCCCTATGCATTCCCAAGGCCAGAACATAATTTGCACTTTACTGAAAAAATATAAATGTTTTTACTTTTATAACTTTGATAAATCAAATAATATTAACATTTTGATTACTAAATATCAGTAGATTTATATTAAACTGACAATGCACATTCATTTGTATTTTTTTCAGTGAAGTGCAAGTTATGTTCTGGCCTTGGGAAGGCATAGGGGTTTTGAGCCCAAATTATGTTAATTTCTGCTCGTTTTGATTTTGACTCGGTTATTTGTTGTAATTTATGTTCATTTTGGGTTTCATTTATTTATCGATGCTGATTTGTGGTAGTTTCACGCTTGGTAGATTATTTGATTTTATTTTTGCTAATTTTTTGTTTAATAGACTTCTTTACATTTCTTTGAAAAACTTATTTTGTGGAAAAAGTTTTTTTTTAATTAATTTCTGTTCGTTTTATATTGACATAGTCTTTTCAGAGAAAAAGAAAATAATACTTTGAATCTTTTTTTTTTTAAGAATTTATAATTTGGCCTGCTATTTGTATGATGGAGAAGAATTTTCAGCAATTTTTAAAATATACACCCTCTTAAAAATCTGGACACAAATAATAGTGTTTTAATTTAGTTTCAGACCTCCTCTTGTTGACCTGAACTTGATACCATTCGCAAAAAAATCTGTTTACTTTCTTTAATAGCTTGGATATACTTACGCTATTTTGATTTGGTTAAATTTTAAGAGCCTAAGCAGCCCCGAAAGTTTGAACATAAAACCCTCAGTCGTTCTTGGGACTCTGCTGAGATTCTTTATTAGGAATTAGCATTAACACAGTGCATTTTGATTTAATCTTATGGCAACATTTAGTTTTTAAAACATAAAGTCAAATGGGAGGGTGGGCGTAGGAGGGGGAGATTAGTTTCCCTCCTATCACTTTCAACTATTAAAAAGGCCATAAGCCCTTCCTATTTTCAATCGAATGAGCCGTTTTCAAAGTTCCTACAAAAACTCCTTCCATACAAAGTGCCCTGGTCTAAACAACAACAACAACAAAAAAATACATTATACCCACATCGGTCTTTACTATAAAAATGTCAAGCCTTTAAATCACTTTTGACTATTAAAAAGGGTACTAGGCTTTTCGATTTCCAATCGAATGAGCCCTTTTTGAGTTTCTACAGCACAAACTTCCTATAAACACCTTATATGCCCCCAGGGCATAAATTACAACCCTTACCCTAAGGGCTGTAAGGTGGTTGTCATCCTCTAAGACCTTATTTCCAGAACTTTTAACTACTTTAAACAAAATGGCTATCTCAAAACTTTGACTGGATGTGTCTGGGAAAATGGTGGGTGTGAGAGGAGCAATAGTCTTTCTCCAATCACTTTCAACTATTAAAAAAGGCACTAATCCTTTCAATTTCCAATCAAATGAGCCCTTTTGAAGTTTTTACGACAGCGCTTTTTCAATAAAAACCTTACATACCCCCAGGAGATAGCTTACAACCCTCACCCTGAGGGCTGGGAGGGGTTGTTATCCTCAAAGACCTAATTTCCAGAACTTTCTACTACGTTGAACAAAATGGCTATCTAAAAATTTTGATTAGACGTTTTTGGGGGAATGGTGAGCGTGAGAGGGGGGGTTAGTTACCCTCCAACCACTTTAAACTATTAAAAAGGGCAATAGCCCTCTCAATTTCCAATTGAATCAGCCCCTTTTGAAGTTTTTACGACAACTCTATCATTAAAAAACTTATATGCCAACAGGGCATAACTTAGAACCTTTGCCCTGGGGACTCAGGGGGGTTTGTCATCCTTAAATACATAATTTCCAGAAATTTCAACTACGTTGACCAAAATGGCTATCTCTAAACTTTGATTGAATTTGTTTGGGGAAATGGTGATCGTGAGAGGGGGGTTAATTACTCTCCACTCACTTTCGAATATTAAAAAGGGCAGTTTCAACTTCCAATCAAATGAGCCCCTTTTGAAATATCTACAACAACTTTCTATATAAACCTTATATGCCCCCCAGGGCATAACTTACAACCCTTGCACTGAGGGCTCTGATGGGGTTATTATCCTAAAAGAACTAATTTCCAGAACTTTCGACTAGGTTGAACAAAATGGATATCTCAAAATTTTGATTGGAAGTGTTCGGGGAAATGGTGGGTGTGAGAGGGGGGTTAGTTGCCCTTCAATCGGTTTCGACTATTAAAAGGGCACTGACCTTTCAATTTTCAATTGAATGAGCTCTTTTTGATGTTTTTACAAAATCGCTTTCTATAAAAACCTTACATGCTCCCACGGTATCACTTACAACCCTTGCCCTGAGGGTTGTGGGAGGATTGGTTGTCATCCTTAAAGACCTAATTTCCAAAACTTTCAACTACTTTGAATAAAATGGCTATCTAAAAATTTTGATTGGATGTGTTTGGGGAAAAGGTGGGCGTGAGAGGGGGGTTAGTTGCCCTGAAATCACTTTATACTATTAAAAAAAGACACTAGCCCTTTAAATTTCCAATAGAATGAGCCCTTTTTCGAGTATCTATGACAAAGATTTAAATAAAAACCTTATATGCCCCCAGGGCATAACTTATAACCCTTGCTTTGAAGACTGTGGGGGGAGTGTCTTGATCAAAGGTGTAATTTTTGCCGAACTTTAAACTGCGTGGAGGAAAATGGCTATCTAAAATTTTGATTGGATATGTTTGGGGAAATGGTGGGCGTGGAAGGGGTGTTAGTTGCCTTCCAATCACTTTCGACTATTAAAAAGGACACTAGCCATTTTAATTTCCAATCGAATGAGCCCTTTATAAAACGACGGCGCGTTATATAAAAACATTATGTGCCCCCAGGGCATAACTTACAACCCTTGCCCAGAGGGTTCTGGGGGAGTTTCCTCCTCAAAAACATAATTTCTATTTGGAAATCCACAACACTGAACAAAATGGCTATCTAAAAATTTTGATTGGATGTGTGTGGGGGAAAAGGTGGGTGGGAGAGGGGGCTAGCTGCCTTCAAATAACTTTTGACTATTAAAAAAGGGCACCAGACCTATAATTTCCAATAGAATGAGCCCTTTTTCAAGTTTCTACGACAAAGATTTCAATGTTACTTATATGCCCCCAAGGCATATCTTATAACCCTGGCCCTGAAGACTGTGGGGGGAGTGTCCTGCTCAAAGTATAATTTCCTGAAGTTTAAATGCGTGGAATAAAATGGCTATCTCTAAATTTAGATTGGATGTTTTTAGGGAAATGGTGGGCGTGGAAGGGGTGTTAGTTGCCTTCCAATTACGTTCGAATATTAAAAAAGGCACTAGCCATTTCAATTTCTAATCAAATGAGCCCTTTTTGAAGTTTCTAAGACAACGCGTTCTATGAAAACTTGAATTTCCAATCGAATGAGCCTTTTTTGAAGTTTCTACGACAACACATTCTATAAAACTTATATGCCCCCAGGACACAACCTATAAGCCTTGCCCTGAAGGCTGTGGGGGAGTGTCCTCCTCAAAAGCATAATTTCTATCTGGAAATCAACTACGCTGAACACAATGGCTATCTCAAAATTTTGATTGGATTGTTTTGGGAAATGGTGGGCGTAGGTGGCTTCCAATCACTTTCGACTATTAAAAAGGGCTCAAGCCACTCCAATTTCCTATTGAATGAGCCCTTTTCGAAGTTCCTACGAAAACTTCTTCGATACGAAGTGCCCTGCTCTATAGGAAAAAAAGATAATAAATGATACGTTGTGCCAACATCGTTCTTATATGCCCTCAGGGAAAAACTTAAAACCCTTGCCCCGAGGGTTGTGGGGGAGTGTCCTCCTCGAAAACATATTTTTATCTGGAAATCAACTACGCTGAACAAAATGGCTATCTCAAAATTTTGATTGGATGTGTTTGGGGGAAGGATGGAAGTTAGGGGAACTAGTTGCCCTCCAATGACTTTCGACTATTAAAAGGGCTCTAGCCCTTTGAATTTCCAATCAAATGAGCCTTTTTTGAAGTTTTTACGACGACGCATTCTATAAAAACTTATATGCCCCA
This sequence comes from Artemia sinica, assembly GCA_027921565.1. Taxonomy (NCBI): domain Eukaryota; kingdom Metazoa; phylum Arthropoda; class Branchiopoda; order Anostraca; family Artemiidae; genus Artemia; species Artemia sinica. Next base: position 61,744,769 of record CM051259.1, read on the forward strand.
GGACATAACCTAAAAGCCTTGCCCTGAAGGCTGTGGGGCAGTGTCCTCATCAAAAGCATAATTTCTATCTGGAAATCAACTACACTGAACAATTTTGATTGGATGTGTTGGGGAATTTTTTTTTTTTTTGGGGGGGCTAGTTGCCCTCCAATCACTTTCGACTGTTAAAAAGTGCACTAGCCCTTTGAATTTCCAATCGAATGAGCCTTTTTTGAAGTTTTTTTACGAAAACGCCTTTCAATAAAAACCTTATTTGCCCCCAGGGCATAACTTACAACCCTTGCCATGAAGGCTGTGGGGAAGTGTTCACCTCAAAAACATAATTTCTATCTGGAAATGTATCTCAAAATTTTAATTAGATGTGTTTGGGGAATGATGGGTGTGGGGGGGCTAGTTGCCCTCCAATCACTTTCGACTATTAAAAGCGCTCTAACCCTTTGAATTTCCAATCGAATGAGCGTTGTTTGAAATTTTTACGACAACGCATTCTATAAAAACCTTATATGCCCCCAGGGCATAACTTACAACCCTTGTCCTGAAGGCTGTGGGGGAGTGTCCTCCTCAAAAACATAATTTCTATGTGGAAATCAACTACGCTGAACACAATGGCTATCTCAAAATTTTGATTGGATGTGTTTTGGGAAATGGCGGGCGTACTAGGGGTGTTAGTTGCCTTCCAATCACTTTCGACTATTAAAAAGGGCACAAGCCAATCCAATTTACAATTGAATAAGCCCTTTTCGAATTTTAAACGACAACTTCTTCCATACGAAGTGCCCTGCTCAAAAGGAAAAAAAAATAATAAATGATACATTGATCCAAAATCGTTCTTATATGCCCTCAGGGCAATACTTTAAACCCTTGCCCCGAGGGTTGTTGTGGGAGTGTCCTTCTTAAAAACATATTTTCTATCTGGAAATCAACTACGCTGAACAAAATGACTATCTCAAAATTTTGTTTGAATGTATTTGGGGGAATGATGGGCGTGAGGGGGGGGGGCTAGTTGCCCTCCAATCACTTTCGACAATTAAAAAGGGCACAAACCCTTTCAATTTTCAATTGAATGAGCCCTTTTTGAAGTTTCTTCAACATCGCTTTCTATAAAAACCTTACATGCCCCCAGGGCATAAACTAAAACCCTTGCCCTGAGGGACGTTGGGAGGGGGAGAGGTTGTCATCCTTAAAGGCCTAATTTCCAAAACTTTTAACTATGTTGAATAAAATGGCTATCTCAAAGTTTTGATTGGATGTGTTTGGGGAAAAGGTGGGTGAGAGAGGGTGGCTAGCTGCCCTCAAATCACTTTTGACTATTAAAAAGGGCTCTAAACCTTTGAATTTCAAATAGAATGAGCCTTTTTTAAAGTTTCTACGACAAAGATTTCAACAAAAGCTTATATGCCCCCAAGGCATAACTTATAACCCTTGCCCTGAAGATTGCGGGCGGAGTGTCCTGCTCAAAGGTATAATTTCCTGAACTTTAACTGCGTGGAACAAAATGGCTATCTTGAAATTTAGATTGGATGTGTTTGGCGAAATGGTGGGTGTGGAAGGGGTGTTAGTTGCCTTCCAATTACTTTTGACTATTAAAAAGGGCACTAGCCATTTCAATTTCTAATCAAATGAGCCCTTTTTGAAGTTTCTACGACAATGCGTTCTATAAAAACTTTATATGTCCCCAGGGCATAATTTCCAACCCTTGCCCTGAGGGCTGTGAGGGGGTTGTCATTCTCAAAGATCTAATTTACAGAACTTAAAGCTACGTTGAATAAAATGGCTATCTCAAAATTTTGATTGGATATTTTTGGGGAAAAAGGTGGATGTGAGAGGGGGGTTAGTTGGCCTCCAATCACTTTCGACAATTAAAAAGGGCACTAGCCCTTTGAATATCCAATCGAATGAGCCATTTTTGAAGTTTCCACGACAACGCCTTCTATAAGAACCTTAAATGCCCCCAGGGCATAACTTACAACCCTTGCACTGAAGGCTGTGGGGGTGTGTCCTCCTCAAAAACATAATTTCTGTCTGGAAATTAACTACACTGAACAAAATGGCTATCTCAAAATTTTGATTGGATGTGTTTGGGGGAAGGATGGACGTTAGGGGGGCTAGTTGCCCTCCAATGACTTTCGACTATTAAAAGGGCTCTAGCCCTTTGAATTTCCAATCGAATGAGCCTTTTTTGAAGTTTCTACGACAACACATTCTATAAAAACTTATATGCCCCCAGGACATAACCTAAAAGCCTTGCCCTGAAGGATCTGGGGGAGTGTCCTCCTCAAAAGCATAATTTCTATCTGGAAATCAACTACGCTGAACACAATAGCTATTTCAAAATTTTGATTGGATTGTTTTGGGAAATGGTGGGCGTAGGTGCCTTCCAATCACTTTCGACAATTAAAAAGGGCACAAGCCACTCCAATTTCCTATTGAATGAGCCCTTTTCGAAGTTTCTACGAAAACTTCTTCGATACGAAGTGCCCTGCTCTAAAGGAAAAAAAAATAATAAATGATACATTGTGCCAACATCGTTCTTATATGCCCTCAGGGCAAAACTTAAAACCCTTGCCCCGAGGGTTTTGGGGGAGTGTCCTCCTCAAAAACATATTTTCTATCTGGAAATCAACTACGCTGAACAATATGGCTATCTAAAAATTTTGATTGGATGTGTTTGGGGGAAGGATAGGCGTTAGGGGGACTAGTTACCATCCAATGACTTTCGACTATTAAAAGGGCTTTAGCCCTTTGAATTTCCAATCGAATGAACCTTTTTTGAAGTTTCTACGACAACGCATTCTATAAAAACTTATATGCCCCCAGGACATAACCTAAAAGCCTTGCCCTGAAGGCTGTGGGGGAGTGTCCTCCTCAAAAGCATAATTTCTATCTGGAAATCAACTACGCTGAACACAATGGCTATCTCAATATTTTGATTGGATTTTTTTGGGAAATGGTGGGCGTAGGTGCCTTCCAATCACATTCGACTATTAAAATGGCACAAGGCACTCCAATTTCCAATTCAATGAGCTCTTTTCGAAGTTTCTACGAAAACTTCTTCGATACGAAGTGCCCTGCTCGAAATAAAAAAAATAATAATAAATGATACATTGTGCCAACATCGTTCTTATATTCCCTCAGGGCAAAACTTAAAACCCTTGCCCCGAGGGTTGTGGGGGAGTGTCCTCCACAAAACATATTTTCTATCTGGAAATCAACTACACTGAACAATTTTGGTTGGATGTGTTGGGGAAATGTTGGGGGGGGGGTATTTGCCCTTCAATAACTTTCGACTGTTAAAAAGGGCACTAGCCCTTTGAATTTCCAATCGAATGAGTCTTTTTTGAAGTTTCTACGAAAACACCTTCAATAAAAACCTTATATGCCCCCAGGGCATAACTTACAACCCTTGCCCTGAAGGATGTGGGGAAGTGTTCTCCTCAAAAACATAATTTCTTTCGGAAATCAACTACGCTGAACAAAATGGGCATTTCAAAATTTTGATTGGATGTGTTTGGGGGAATGTTGGGAGGAGGGGGCTAGCTGCCCTCCAATAATTTCGACTATTAGAAAGTGCACAAGCCACTCCAATTTCCAATTGAGTTAGCCCTTTTTGAAGTTTCTACGACGACGCCATCCATATGAAGTCTGGCCTTCCAATCACTTTCGACTATTAAAAAGGGCACAAGCCAATCCAATTTACAATTGAATGAGCCCTTTTCGAAGTTTCAGCGACAACTTCTTCAATACGAAGTGCCTGCTCTAAAGGAAAAAAAATTGATAAATGGTACATTGTGCCAACATCGTTCTTATATGCCCTCAGGGCAATACTTTAAACCTTGCCCTGAGGGTTGTGGGGAGTGTCCTCCTTAAAAACATATTTTCTGTTTGGAAATCAACTACTCTGAACAAAATGACTATCTCAAAATTTTGATTGGATGTATTTGGGGGAATGTTTGGGGGGTTTAGTTGCCCTCCAATCACTTTCGACTGTTAAAAAGGCCACTAGCCCTTTGAATTCCAGTCGAGTGAGCCTTTTTTGAAGTTTCTACGAAAACGCCTTCTATGAAAACCTTATATGCCCCCAGGGCATAACTTACAACCCTTGCCCTGAAGGCTGTGGGGAAGGGTTCTCCTCAAAAACATGATTTCTTTCGGAAATCAACTACGCTGAACAAAATGGGCATTTCAAAATTTTGATTGGATGTGTTTGGAGGAATGTTGGGAGGAGGGGGCTAGCTGCCCTCCAATAATTTCGACTATTAGAAAGTGCACAAGCCACTCCAATTTCCAATTGAGTTAGCCCTTTTTGAAGTTTCTACGACGACGCCATCCATATGAAGTATGGCCTTCCAATCACTTTCGACTATTAAAAAGGGCACAAGCCAATCCAATTTACAATTGAATGAGCCCTTTTCGAAGTTTCAGCGACAACTTCTTCAATACGAAGTGCCTGCTCTAAAGGAAAAAAAATTGATAAATGGTACATTGTGCCAACATCGTTCTTATATGCCCTCAGGGCAATACTTTAAACCCTTGCCCTGAGGGTTGTGGGGAGTGTCCTCCTTAAAAACATATTTTCTGTTTGGAAATCAACTACTCTGAACAAAATGACTATCTCAAAATTTTGATTGGATGTATTTGGGGGAATGTTTGGGGGGGTTAGTTGCCCTCCAATCACTTTCGACTGTTAAAAAGGCCACTAGCCCTTTGAATTTCCAGTCGAGTGAGCCTTTTTTGAAGTTTCTACGAAAACGCCTTCTATGAAAACCTTATATGCCCCCAGGGCATAACTTACAACCCTTGCCCTGAAGGCTGTGGGGAAGGGTTCTCCTCAAAAACATGATTTCTTTCGGAAATCAACTACGCTGAACAAAATGGGTATATCAAAATTTTGATTGGATGTGTTTGGGGGAATGTCGGGGGGAGGGGGCTAGTTGCCCTCCAATCACTTTCGACTATTAGAAAGTGCACAAGCCACTCCAATTTCCCATTGAATTAGCCCTTTTTGAAGTTTCTACGACGACGCCATCCATATGAAGTACCCTGCTCTAAAGGAGAAAAAAAATGATACATTCTGCCAACATCGTTCTTATATGCTCTCAGGGCATAACTTAAAATCCTGACCCCGAGGGTTGTGGGGGAGTGTCCTCCTCAAAACTATATTTTCTATCTGGAAATCAACTACGCTGAACAAAATGGCTATCTCAAAATTTGATTGGATGTATTTGGGGGAATGTTGGGGGGGGGGGGGTAGTTTCCCTCCAATCACTTTCGACTGTTAAAAAGGGCACTATCCCTTTGAGTTTCCAATCGAATGAGCCTTTTTTGAAGTTTCTACGAAAACGCCTTCAATAAAAACCTTATATGCCCCCAGGCATAACTTACAACCCTTGCCCTGAAGGCTGTGGGGAAGTGTTCTCCTCAAAAACATAATTTCTTTCTGGAAATCAACTACGCTGAACAAAATGGCTATTTCAAAATTTTGATTGGATGTGTTTGGGGATTTTTTTTTTTTGGGGGGGGGGCTAGTTGCCCTCCAATCACTTTCGACTATTAGAAAGTGCACAAGCCACTCCAATTTCCAATTGAATGAGCCCTTTTTGAAGTTTCTACGACGACGCCCTCCATATGAAGTACCCTGCTCTAAAGGAGAAAAAAAATGATACATTCTGCCAACATCGTTCTTATATGCTCTCAGGGCATAACTTAAAACCCTGACCCCCGAGGGTTCTGGGGAGTGTCCTCTCAAAAACATATTTTCTATCTGGAAATCAACTACGCTGATTAAACTGGCTATCTCAAAATTTTGATTGGATGTGTTTGGGTGAATCACGGGAGTGGGGGGGCTAGGTGCCCTCCAATTACTTTCGAATGTTAAAAAGGGCACTAGCCACTCCAATTTCAAATCAACTGAGCCCTTTTCGAAGTTTCTACGACAACTTCTTCGATACGAAATGCCCGGGTACGGAGAAAAGAAGAAAAATAAATAAATAATACATTGTGCCCACATCGTTCTTTACTCAGGAAGCGTTATCACACCGCCTATGACTAACAAACTTTTACTTTTTATTATAAATTTCACTTAAAAGTACTAGGTTTTTTCTTAATAGTAACAAATTTTTTCTATTATTAGCAAGTTTTAACCTCAAAGATAACAATTTTCTCTTAGGAGTAACAGTTTTTCTGTCTATACTAACAAGTTTTCTGTTAGAAGAATTAAGTTTTTTTAACACTAACAAATTTTCTCTTCGAAGTAACAGCTTTCGCCTTAATACTAACGAAGTTTTACTTAACACTATCGAATGTCTCTTGGAAGTAACAGGTTTTTCTTAATAGTAAGAAAGTTTTTCTAATTACAGCAAGTTTTCCGTCAAAGATAAGACATTTCTCTTAGAGGTAACAATTTTCTGTTTATGCTGACAAGTCTTCTGTTAGAAGCAGCAAGTTTTTTTCTCAACACAACAAATTTTCTCTTCGAGGTAACAACTTTTTCGTTAATACTAACAAAGTTTTACTTAATACTATCAAATTTCTCTTGAAAGTAACAGGTTTTTCTTCATATTAAGAAAGTTTTTGTGTTAACAGCAAGTTTCCGTTCAAAATAATAGATATTTCTCTTAGAATTAATAATTTTCTGTTTATGCTAACAGGTTTTCTGCTAGAAGCAGCAAGTTTTTTCTTAACACTAACAAATTTTCTCTTTGAAGTAACAATTTTTTCGTTAATATTAAAAAACTTTTACCTAATATTGTCAAATTTATCTTGGAAATAACGGGTTTTTCTTAATAGTAAGAAAGTTTTTGTGCTAGCAGCAAGTTTTCCGTCAAAAATAAGATATTTCTCTTAGAATTAACAATTTTCTGTTTATGCTAACAAGTTTTCTGCTAGAAGTAGCAAGTCTTTCTTAACAGTAAAAATTTTCTCTTGGAAGTAACAACTTTTTCCTTAATACTAACAAAGTTTTACTTAAAATTATCAAATTTCTCCTGAAAGTAACAAGTTTTTCTTAATAGTAAGAAAGTTTCTAATTCCAGCAAAAAATTTTCTAATAACAGCAAGTTTTCCGTCAAATATAAGATATTTCTCTAGAAGCAACAATTTTCTTTTTAAGCTAATTTATTTTGAAATTAACAGGTTTTCTTAATAGTAAGAAATTTTTTTCTAATAACAGCAAGTTTTGTCAGAGATAAGATATTTCTCTTAGAAGTAACAATTTTCTGCTTATGCTAACAAGTTTTCTGCTAGAATTAGCTAGTTTTTCTCAACACTAGCAAATTTTCTCTTTGGAGTAATAACTTTTTCTTTAAAACTAACAAATCTTAGTTAATATTATCAAATTTCCTTTGGAAGTAAAAGGTTTTTTTTCTTAATAGTAACGATTTTTTCTAATAGCAGCAAGTTTTACAGTTAAAGATAACAAATTTCCCCTTAGAAGTAACAATTTTCTGTCTATGCTAACAAGTTTTCTGTTAGAAGTAAAAAGTTTTTCTTAACACTAACAAATTTTCTCTTCGAAGTAACAACTTTCTCCTTAATACTAACAAAGTTTTATTTAATGCTATAAAATGTCTTTTGGAAGTAAAAGGTTTTTTCTTAATAGTAAGAAAGTTTTTTCTAATAACAGCAAGTTTTCCGTCAAAGATAAGATATTTCTCTTAGAAGTAACAATTTTCTGTTTATGCTAACACGTTTTATGCTAGAAGTAGCAAGTTTTTCTTAACACTGACAAATTTTCTCTTCGAAGTAACAACTTTTTCGTTAATACAGACAAAGTTTTACTTAATACTATTGAATTACTCTTGGAAGTAACAGGTTTTTCATAATAATAAGGAAGTTTTTGTATTAACAGCAAGTTTTCTGTTAAAAATAAGATATTTTTCTTAGAAGTAACAATTTTCTGTTTATGCTAACAAGTTTTCTGCTAGAAGTAAAAAGTTTTTCTTAACACTAACAAATATTCTCTTAAAAATAACAACTTTTCCGTTTATACTAACAAAAATTTACTTCGTATTATTAAATTTCTCTTGGAAGTAAAAGGTTTTTTTTTTCTTAATACTAACGAATTTTTTCTAATAGCAGCACGTTTTTCGTCAAAGATAACAGATTTCTCTTAGAAGAAACAATTTTCTATTTATGCTAGCAAGTTTTTTGTTAGAAGTAGCAAGTTTTTCTAAAAACTAACGAATTTTCTCTCGGAAGTAACAAGTTTTTCCTTAATACTAACGAAATTTTACTTAACTATATCAAATTTCTCTTGGAAGTAACAAGTTTTTTCTTAATAGTAAGGAATTTTTTTCTAATACCAGCAAGTTCTCCGTCAAAGATAAGAAATTTTTCTTAGAATTAACAATTTTCTGTTTAGGCTAACAAGTTATCTGCTAGAAAACTTAACTATATTAAGTTAACTATGTTTAAGTTAGGTTCATTTAACTTAGGTTAGCATCATGTTAACCTAAGTCAAATGAACCTAACTTAAATGTAGTTCACATAGTCTACCGTAGTATACATAGTCTTGCCTCAAAATCACCGTATTTTCGTTAAAAGCTCTTAATATGGCCTATATTTGCGTCTAATATCAGCCTTATCCCTTGGTATTGCATGCTAGGATGTTGTTGTTCTTTATTGCATGATTCTTTTTCCTTATACTTTATCCTTTATAAGCTTTTTCACGTTTTATTCTTTGTGTGTCGTATTGTTTAACTTTTTTTCTGCGTTTTAATATTGTTGTAAATTTCTTTGAAATAATAAAACTTTTATTTACAATAAGCTTAATCCCTTAGATATGTTGTTTAGCACGACCAAGGTATTTACACAATTTAAGCACCCCTTCTGTCTTTCATCGTTAAAAACACATTAAGAGCAATTATTTCTGGAAATTGATGTTTTCCGACTGCGTGCCAAATTTGGCAGTAAACACGCCGTTCTAGCGTGCTTGGAAAATGGGAAGTCTCCTGGCTTGTAATAGATAATTTTTATAATGTAGTTCTCGATACAAAATTTTTTAAATAGCTTAGTGGCTCCGATGCTCGAGACACTTTCCCATTGGATGGGAATTGACCTTTTGAGTCCCAGTGAGGACAAAGAACTAAAGAAAACAAAAAGAAAGAATAAGAAAGAAATATGACTTGAAGGTTTCTGCGTAAAATAAAATGCAAAAGAAGCTTAATGTGAGAATTATGAGCGCCCTGTCATTGCACAAGAATTGCGCCATCATTAGACAACGTTTGCTGACCTTAGATAAAGTGTGCGCCGTCATTAAGTTAAAAGAAAGAAAAAATGCGTTGAACGTTTCGGCCGAAAAATAAATTCTAAAAAAAGGTATTTCGTGACAGTGATGTATGCACTGTTATTAAGTAAGATTTGCCATCGTTACGCAACACCCACGTGAGTACCGTGCTCGTCTACAATGGAGGATTCCTCATGGGTTCCTGAAGTCTAGCTTGTCACATAAAATTGCATCATTCATGTTACACCTGGTCACGGGAATCCTGGGTGTCTTCCAGAAAAGAATAGACTCTATAACAAAAAATGACTATGAATCATTTCATAGAATCGTGGGAAATGGCGGTTGCTAGGGGAAATATTGGAACACCTGGGAGTGTCATGGGAATTCTGTCAGGGCTGTCGTGATGTCACGGGCATGTCATGGGAATCCGGGGAGGGCTGTCACACAATCCTGGGCTGTCACAGGAATCTTATACAATTTTTCCTTGGGATGTCACAAGAATCCCGTGCTATTTTCCTACTGTGTCATGGAAATCCTATGCTATTTTCCTGTTGACCTATTTAAAGCGCGAGGGTGTGTCAACAGTTGTGTTCTCTTTAATAGAATACCTAGTACCGCATTGCACAGGAGCGAGGGACTCCATTTAGTAAAACCTGTGTATTATCCCGACCACACTCCGATTAATCTTATAAAGAATATTGCCTCATCTGGAATTCTGGAAGTTATGCCATCTGACTGCACTGCCCAGGTGTGAGGGACTAGGAGCTCCACTTGTGCACGCCTAATGGGCCTACGGAAATCCTATGCTATTTTCCTATGAACCTATATAAAGTTCGAGGGTGTGTCGACAGTTGTGTTCCCTTTTATAGAACACCTAAAACCGTATTGCACAGGTGCAAGGGACTCCATATATTACTACTTGTGTATTATCGCAACCAAACTCCGATTAATCATATAAAAACTATTGGGTCATCTGGAATTCTGGGAATCTTGCCAGCTGACAGCATTGCCCAGGTGCGAGGAGCCCGGAGCTCCACTTATAGACTCCATATCTGACCCTTTAAAACCCCATGTTAATATCCCTATCTGACCGTTTAAAAGGCGAGAGTGTGTCGTCAGCTATGTCCCCTTTAGTAGGACCGGTGACAGCATTACACATAGGCTAGTAACTCTATTTATTGGTAGTTGTGTATTATCCCGACAACACTTCGATTAATCATATAAAAATATTGCGTCATCTGGAATTCCGGGATTCTTGCCAGCTGACTGCATTGCCCAGGTGCGAGGGACTAGGAGCTCCACTTGTACACACTTAATGGGCTCACGGAAATCCCATGCTATTTTCCTTTGTACCTATTTAAAGTGCAAGGGTGTGTCGACAGTTGTTTTCCTTTTAAAAGAACAACTAGAACAGTATTGCACAGGTGCGAGGGACTCCATTTATTACTACTTGTGTATTATCCCAACCACAATTCGATTAATCATATAAAAAAATATTGCGTCATCTGGAATTCTAGGAATCTTGCCAGCTGACTGCATTGCGCAGGTGCGAGGAACTAGGAGTTCCACTTGTACACGCCTAATGGGCTCACGGAAATCCCATGTTAATCAACTATTGGTCTCGCGGAATCAATAACCCCTCCACCCACACTACTGTACTCCCATAGCCTTTGCCTCGTTCATTAGCACAAAATCGATCAAAATGATCCGTACAAGTGGGGACATAATGCAACCCTGCTTTAGCCTTGATCCAGTACGAAACCAGCTGCTAATCTCATTTTTCTATCTTAGCCGCAGCAGTTATTCTCCATAGCACTAATCATATTATGTATTTATCAGGTATACCATACAAAGATAGGATTTTGCTAAAGCTTTCTACCAGCTGAATCAAACACTTACACATAATCTATAAAACTGAGGAACATAGGTGTTTGATAACTGAGGATCAACTCAGGTTGATCGTTTGATAACTCAATTATTTACCTAAGAGTGAAAATTTGGTTGGTCAAAATTCTCTATCCTTCCCAAAACCACACTGTTCTTCGTTTAAAACTTTATCTTCAGCATCTCTAAGTCTAAAAAGTAATAAGTAATACTAAGTAATTTGTTTCCTATAGGAACCAAGCTAATGCCTCTACAATTACCCTACTCGCTCTTCTTACCTTTCTTATAAAGGGGTTTAATTAAGGTGTTCATGAAATTACCAGATACTTCCCTTTAAAAAAAAAAATCATATTCATAATCTTCAATAATTTATCTCTAACTTCACAACCACCATATTTAATAAAAACTCCCTTAAAACACTGTCAACATTTGGGATCTTGTTATTTTTTAATCCTTTAAGCACTGTCTCTAAATCTTTCTAACAACTTCAGCATATTTTTTATCTGACAACTATCTGACAACTTCAGACATTTCTGATTTGTATTAGAAATATTTTTTGCATTGGACGGTCCTGAAATTTTCAAACGCTTGTCATTTTCAACTTACTTTAGAAAGAAAAAATTTTACAGTAGCTCTTGCATAATATGTTTTAATCTGGATGCCTTCGTTCTCAAATTATTGACATTCTTAATATGATTTGACACTTCCAACTCATTTCTGAAAGAAGAAATCCAGTGTCTCTTTCAAAAGGTTTTTAACATGAGCTATCCTACACACCTCGGGATGGTGATGTTTTTCCACGGACGTATCTGCTTTTCCCTGGAGAATTCCTTGACATAGGTAGGGTGGGTATAAAAAGTTGGAGCTGTTTCGGTATATTGTGAGATGGGTTGGGGTCTTCACTTCGTCATAAGCTAAGTGTGGATAACCATATTTAGAACTAGATGGGAATAGGATTGCACAAATTATCAATTCATACT